>JAJQKJ010001927.1:0-121643 GCA_029574335.1 Rana kukunoris | reverse complement strand
TCCAAGGTACACAATTCTACACCCGTAAAGACCACCTGTAGTGGACCTCGCAACCCTAGACCTCCTCCGGACTGCAACCATTGGCAACATTTCCATTTCGGATCACGCCCCGGTCACGATTGCTCTCGACCTACCGTCGGGCACGCATAGGGCCTGGACGTGGAGGTTGAACGACAATCTATTAGATGACCCAGCGGTGGTGAAGGAGGTGTCGGACACGTTGTCTCATTATTTTGCCGAAAACTCAGTTGGGGGCATGGAGGACGGCCTGATTTGGGAGGCCCATAAGGCGGTGGTTCGAGGGGAACTGATATCCCAAGGTGCTAGGCTTAAGCGTGAACGCAGGGCAGACTTTCTTAGGGTGCACACCGCCCTGGGGAAGGCTGAGCTGCGACACAAGGCGACCGGGACCCCTGAGGCACTAAAGGAACTAACAGAGTTGCGAGAGCTGTTCTTACGCTTGTTAGACCGCCAGGCCCGTAGGCAATTCCGTTATATGTCCCACAAGTTCTATGAACATGGAAACAAATGCGGGAAGATGCTTGCACGCGCCCTCCGCAAACAGCACGCCCTTTCACACATTCATAAACTGCTTTCCCCCTCGGGAGACCCGATGGTCCACTCCTCTAAGATAGCTGCAGGGTTTAGAGACTACTATGCCGACCTCTATAATCTGAATCCTGACCTCCCTCCTACTGCGCAAGAGGATAGACAGAGGGCGATCCGTGACTACCTAGAGGCAGCTGCCTACCCCCCCTCACAACTGACCAATCCCTGGAGATGGAGTCACCGATCACTGCCACTGAGCTCAGGGACACTGTAGAGGCCTTGCCTAACGGGAAGAGCCCTGGCCCCGACGGGTTTACTAAGGCATATTACAAGACTTTCCTCTCCCTTTTGGCGACCCCCATGTGCAAATATTTTAACTCTCTTGCGACCGGCGGGAAACTCCACCCAGAAGCCTTGTTAGCTCACATCACTGTGATCCCTAAAGAGGGAAAGGATCCCACGGTTCCCCAGAGCTATCGCCCCATTTCCCTTCTCAACTTGGACGTGAAGCTATTGGCAAAAATCTTAGCAAATAGACTCAAACACTTACTGCCCTCGATTGTGCACCCAGACCAGACGGGATTCATAGTGGGTAGGGAAGCCAGGGATAATTCCCTTAGAGCCGTCCAACTCATTCACTGGGCCCGCACTAGCCCGAACCCCCCATCTTACATTATCCTCTCAACAGACGCTGAAAAGGCCTTCGATCGCGTAGACTGGCCATATATGACGGAGGTACTGCGATCGATCGGCTTAGGCCCGAGAATGCTGGCGTCAATCCTGGCCCTATATTCTTCTCCCTGCGCTCAGGTCAAAGTAAACGGAACCCTCTCCCCTAGGTTCCCCATCCGGAATGGCACGCGACAGGGCTGCCCCCTGTCGCCCCTCCTGTTCGCCCTAGTTCTAGAGCCCCTGCTCCGAACTGTGCGAGACAACCCGATATCACAGGCTTGAGGGTTGGAGATACAGAACACAAACTCTCGGCGTATGCCGATGATGTCCTCTTCCACCTCTCACAACCATTGATATCGCTGCCCAACCTGATGAAAGAGCTTAGACTCTTCGGATCCCTGTCCAACTTTAAAATTAATTTAACGAAATCGGAGATTCTTCCCATTTGCCTCCCCGCCCGTGTGGCCGCTGGTCTCCAGGCCTCCTTCCCCCTTTACCTGGTCCAAGTCGTCCCTACGTTATCTAGGAATACAACTCACTGACAGGTTCGACGCCCTTTACACTGCGAATTACACCCCATTACTAACCACAGTTAAAAACGACCTTTTGCACTGGACTCGTTCAGCTTTCACATGCTCGGTCGGGTGAACATCATAAAAATGACTGTCCTCCCACGCATACTATTCTACCTACAAATGCTCCCGATACCCCTGCCCAAGTTATTTTTTGACCGTCTCTCCAGCATGATGTCCGCTTTCATCTGGAATGGGCGTAAACCTAGAATCGCCCTGAGGGTGCTACGCCGCCCGAAGAGTAGAGGGGGCTTAGGGGTCCCAGACATCAAACAATACTACTACCGCGCAATAGCTTTACAGAGGATTCTCAACTGGCGTTTCCATACACACTCAAAACTCTGGGTGCCCTTGGAGAAGAGCCTAGCGGGTAGGAACCTGTCCTATGCACCTTGGCTGTCGCGGGAACACAGGGGGCTGTCTGATACGACTTCCCCTCTGACATCCCATGTGCTGTCGGTGTGGGACAAAGCCAATGCTGAACTCAACTTGGCCCCCCCTGTGTCTCCGCTGGCCCCCCTGGGTGGTTTCCTCTGGTTCCCCCCGGGGGAGAAAATGACGTTTTTCGAGTCCTGGGTTGATGATGCTAACGCTAGTTGTGGAAAACTCATGAAAAATGGTAGACTCTTAAATTATGAAGCTCTTCCAGTAGGTCGACAGGGCTCACGCATGAACTTCTGGAAATATAGGCAAATACACCACTTCTTTGGGAAGCATGGCCGTATGATTAGAGACCCCTCGTCCCTTACCCCGTTCGAAAGCTTGTTCACCGACGATACCCCTACCCCCCACCTAGTGTCGGAACTTTACCGACTCCTTGGCTTAGCGTCGCCCAACCTAAACCCGCTTATGTCAGGCGGTGGGAAACTGACTTGGGGACGAGGTTTACTGACACACAACTGGCTCACCTGTACCACCTAACTCACTCGTCCTCTATCGATTCCAGGACGCAGGAAACTAATTTCAAAATTTTATCCCGTTGGTATAGGGTTCCTGCAGACCTGGCCCAAATCTATCCCTCTGTGTCCGCGCTGTGCTGGCGCGGCTGCGGACACAGGGGAACACTTGTACACATTTGGTGGGACTGTCCCCTAATTAAACCCTTCTGGGAGGACATAGGACGCCAAATTAAGATAGTGACTGGGCTTGAGGTCCCTCTCTCCCCGCTGCATTTCCTGCTGCATGTACCCCGAATCCCCCTCCGACACTATAAGAAAAATGTGCTGCCTCACCTGCTTAACGCAGCCAGGCGCTTACTCCCGCTCCACTGGAAAACAGCCAGAATTCCTACTCGGGAGGAGTGGATCAGCGGGGTGAATGCGGTTAGGGAAGCGGAGGACTGGAGGGCGACCTGCCACGACACTAGAGACCAGTTCCATAGCACTTGGATGCCCTGGACGGACTATGCCTCAGACTCTTCCTTTGTCCCGTCCAGTTTAGACATAGCCTTACTGGAGCTGTCAGACCCATCCCTTAGGACCCGCAGGCTAAGGGACACCTAGAAGATAACATTATTTCCCTGTTGCTGGCTATATGTATGGATCTAAACCCATGATTGACCTGGACTCGGCCTGCAATGATAGGCGTGGTGAACCGCTCAACTCCCTATTGGATCACAGGTACACCTGGACTCTCTCTGTCTACCTATCACCTCTTCCTTCTCTTTCTACCCTTCATCTTTGATCTTCTCTCCCTCTCTTCCCCCCCAATCCCATGTCTTATGTTACATTGTTACTACAGAAGCAGACCGGTGGCTCTAACGAGTGACTGGGGGTCGACATGGCAATGCAGAACCTCAGGGCGCACGAACCTGTCCCCAGCCCAGGCGGGGACACCGGTGGTTTTGTGTGAAGGCCCTGACTGCTGCAACTGAGGCCCTGGGTTCACGGACGGGAGCGGGAGTCGGTTTGCTGAGGGCCACGGTGCCCCCCCCTCCTGCCTCGCCCGTGGACGGTGGACCCCCCATGACTCAAGGCCTCTGGGACGGTCTCTTGACCCGTCTCCAGACGGCGAGGCTGTCGGCAGACGGCCCTAAATGCTATATGTGTTGCCTGTGGCCTCACGACTGATACCCTTAGCATCGCCCACTAAGACCTGCTATTCCCGAGCTGAGGGCCCCTGGTTGGGGGCTGGATGCTCGCTGATAATGCATTGTTTGTTTGTTTGTGTTTTTATACGTTCAACGGTTCCCTTTGGGGTCCGGATGCTTATGTGACCCTGCGTGGTCTAAGTTGGCCTTGCCTACATCACTGCTGTTGAACATGTCTTATATGTGTTGTGTGTTGAAATAGCAATAAACTTTTACTCAATAAATTTTTATTGAAGGTTTCATAAGGAACATACATATGCAAGACATTCGTCTCGGTGTGCGAGACAACTAATAGAACAGTAAACAGGGTGGTACAACAGTCAGTTAGTTGGTGGAATGGGTGGATTACAGCACATACATCTGAGCAGTTAATGCAGACCATGACACCCAGTTCGGGAAATCTAACGTAGAACTTAACATATCCCAGAACGAAGCGTAACACAGAGTTCCAAGGTGGACATAGAGGCAAACACATATGCTAGGAAGTGAGAGGAGAAAAGGGCCCCTCCCTGGACACCCCTATAGGGAGCCAATCTGTGTCCTAAAGAGGGCGCCCCTCCCCCCCCTTAAGTCTGACCCAGGGTATCCACATATGTGTTACATATCAAATCATAGATAAGAGTCGAACGATTTGGCTAAACCAGGGGAGGCCGTCCAGTCAGTCCACTGTTGCCAGTTCCGGAGGGTCCGCGTTTTGTCGCGGTGTCGTAACGTAAGGGTCGTTTCATGTGTAAAGTGTGTATGGGTATTATGGATCACATCTTGAAGGTCAGGGGGTTTGGGTCTTTCCATTTCCTAGTGATACTGAGTCGTGCAGCTAAGAGTATATGCAGTATGATATTTCTCGTAGGGTTAGGGAAGCGTTCTATAGTCAAGGATAGCAATGC
Source organism: Rana kukunoris (assembly GCA_029574335.1). NCBI lineage: Eukaryota > Metazoa > Chordata > Amphibia > Anura > Ranidae > Rana > Rana kukunoris. The sequence continues at coordinate 116,874 of JAJQKJ010001927.1, read as the reverse complement.
TAAGGCCGGATGATTGTCTATGGTTAGTTTGGTAACATCAGATATCAATTGAAACACTTGCCACCAATATAGGGCAATCTTGGGGCATTCCCACAGAATATGCAGCAAGTCCCCTTTTTTCCCGCACTTCCTCCAACAAGTATTTTCTGCTGATGGGTAAAATTTGGACAACTTGTCAGGGGTCAAATACCAACGATATGTGATCTTATATGCAAGCTCCCAAAGAGTGGAGCAGCACGTGGCCCTGTAGGTGGAGCGGCAGGCCTTTTCCCATTGATCTAGTGTGAAGTGCTGTCCCAGATCGTTTTCCCATCTGGTCAACGCAGTGGAGCTAGTGAATACTGACTTAGAGCGGAGTAATTGATAAAACATGGAAATACCCTTTTGATGAACCTCTGGGACCTAAAGTAGATCCAAGCTTGTTGAGGGATTTTGCAAGTCCAAGGTGCCAGGGAGGTAAGGCAGTGTTTGGTGCGTAAGTAGAGGAATGAATCAGAGTTTGGCAATTGAAATTCTTCTTGTAGTTCAGAGAACGTTTTGAGTCTGTTAGCAGCAATCAGGTGAGATAAATGTGTTATTCCTTTGTCTCTCCAAGAGGAGTGGGATGCTGAGACCATCAAATGTCGCAGGACTTCTATAGGGATGGGAACTGATGATTGTATGGGGTGGTGTGTGGACATCTGACGGAAGCGGGTCCATACTCGAGTGGTCGCTAGTATGGTTGGAGACAGGCGGGGGGGAACTTTAGCGCCAAGGTTGGTAGCGAGTAACCAGGAAGAAAGGTTGTTGCGCGGGACTAAGGATTCTTCTATTTTTCCCCATAGCGTAAGGGGGGGGGAGGGCATAAACCATTCCCTCATTTGTGTGAGAATGGACGCCATATAGTAATCGTGGAAGTTAACAAGTCCCAGGCCGCCTGCTAAACGGTGCTTAGCCAATTGACTGTGGTTGCACCTGGCCTTCTTTCCCTGCCATATAAATTTTGATAGGATTGATTGTAATGAGTTAAAGTAGGCCGTGGGTATAGGGATGGGGACGGTCCGAAATAGGTACAGCATTTGGGGAAGATGGATCATTTTGAATGCCGCTAAGCGGCCTAACCACGAGAACTCAAAGGACGCCAATCTGGAGAGGTCCGCTTGCAGTTTTGTGCGAGCCGGCAGATAATTGAGTGGGAACAACGTTTTCGTCGAATTAGGCAGCTGGATCCCTAAATATTGTATGCTGCTTTCTGCCCAAACATATGGGAAGCGCGAGTGGAGCCGATCTCTAGTGGGTTCATCCAACCCCAAATTGAGTATGTGCGATTTCGTCTCGTTTGCCTTGTAAAAGGACACGTCGCTGAACCAGGCCAACGTCCGTTGTATTTCGGGCAGGGAGCGATCAGGGTCAGTGACCATGAGTATCACATCATCTGCGAATAGGCTGATTTTGTGTTCTATGCCCGCTATTGAGATTCCCAAGATTTTGTCATTAGAACGTATACTCTCTGCTAAGGGTTCCATAACCAAATTGAATATCAAGGGTGATAATGGGCAACCTTGCCTCGTGCCGTTGGAGATTCGAAAGGGCTTTGAGAGGGTATCCGCCGAGAACACTCGAGCTGATGGGTTAGAGTACAGAGCCATGATCGCATCATGTATACAGCCTGTGAGGCCAAATTTGGTCAGCACCGCCGAGATGTACCCCCAGTGGACCCTGTCGAATGCCTTCTCCGCATCCAGAGATAGAAGCAGAGAAGGCATTCCCACGTCCTCGACGTGATGGATAATATTGAGCATTCGTCTAGTTGCGTCCGAGGCTTGGCGTCCCTTGGTGAACCCTGCTTGGTCAGGATGGACAAGGGATGGGAGAAGTCCTTCCAGTCTGTTGGCTATGAGTTTGGCATAAATTTTTAAATCAGTATTGAGCAATGAGATAGGCCGGAAATTTTTTGGGGTGTCTGGATTTTTGCCCGGCTTCGGTAGAGTCACCACCATAGCTGCGAGCATTTCAGCAGGAAAAGAAGCGTTTTTGGCAGCCAGATTGAACGTTTGGCACAGATTTGGGGCTAGGATTTGTTTGAATTGCTTATAGTATTCTCCCGTGAATCCATCTGGTCCAGGAGATTTGGAGAAGGGAAGTTTGTCAATAACTGTCAGAATTTCATTAACCGTGAAAGGGTCGTTTAATTTGGAGAGTTGAGTAGGAGTGACGGACGGGAGATTTACACTATCCAGGAACGTTTTTATCATACCAGAGGAGGGTTGGGTGGTGGAGGGGTCGTCTTTAAGATTGTATAAATCCTCATAGTACTTACTAAAGGCATTCGCTATTGAGTGGGGTTTAAGAAGTTTTTCATTGGAATGTGGGTGGTATAGGTATGGGATTTTAGTTTTGTTTCTATGACCCTTGACTCGAAGGGACATTGCTTTACTAGCTTTGTTCCCTGTAGTGTAGGAGGTGGCTTTAAGTAACCTGAACATTTTTTCATGTTTTTCAAGAAGAAGGGATCGTAGTTCTTGTCTTAAAGAAAATATTTTGGCTTGTAAGTACGGTGAGGGGCTAGTCTTATTCTGGGCCTCCGCGGAGGCTATGTCAGTCGTGAGTTTGTCAAGTTTTTGAGTCCTCTGTTTCTTTGCTCTGGCTCCCATTTGGAGGAAAACCCCTCTGATCACTGCCTTATGGGCGGTCCACACCACCAGCGGGTCAGACACTGATGTTTGATTGAGAGAGAAATATTCTTCAATGTGGTGTTTGATGGGCTCAGAGTAGCAAGGGGTATTTAGGAGGTAATTATTAGCTCTCCAGACATAGGAGGTGGGGTGGGATGAGTCGTCTGATACAGAGATACTAACAGGAGCATGGTCTGACCAGGTGGTGGTGTGGATTGTGGACTGTGAAATCTTTTGTAGCAATCTTTTATCAGTCAAAAACAGATCTATTCTTGAGTAGGTGTTGTGACGCGGCGAGAGGAACGTATAGTCCCGCTCACTCGCGTGACAACACCTCCATACATCATACAAGTCATTGGCAGATATAAAAGCATCCAAGGAAGGCGTGCGCCTCTCGGAACCCCCTGTGGAGTCCAGCTTGTAATTTGGGACCATATTGAAGTCTCCACATACTAACATGTGTCCTTGTTGAATCTTTCTGGCAGCCTTTAGAGTTCTCCTAAGAAAGGGTAGTTGCCCGTAGTTTGGCGCGTACAGAGATACTAGAGTATATGGCACATTGTTAATTGTACAATTCAGAAAGATGTACCGACCTTCCGGATCCATGACACATTGCCGAAGTTGGAACAGAACAGAGTCCCTGACGGCGATCATCACTCCTCGTTGTTTTTTGGAGTAGGAGGCTTGGAACACGTGAGGAAACCGCCTATGTTGACATTTAGGGGATGCATTCAAGGCAAAGTGTGTTTCCTGGACGCACAACACGTCACAATTAAGGGTAGTCGCTGTTTTCCATAAAGATGCACGTTTTACTGGATGGTTTAGCCCTTTGGCGTTGAGAGACAGAATGTTGACTCCCATGGTACGTGGAAAGGTGGCAGACCGGAGGAAGCTGGACGTAGTGGGTTCAGTGGACGGAGACGATCCTTTAGCAGTACCAGAGTCGTAGTATTATCCGGTTACCAGGGAGGTTCAAGGCAAAACAGGGTGATATCCCGTTGGATACAATAGAATCAGATGAGTGTGCACAGTACAGGATATTGGTAGTGCTACTGTTGTCGAGAACTAGAAAGGGAAAACAATAAAAAGAAAAAATGCAAAAATAGAACATGCACAGAACAGGTGCGTCAGCATCGGATGGCTCGATTGAGCAGCTGACCTAAAAAAAAATGAGGGTAAGGTTAGCAAGCAAACGAAGAAGCGCACGACCAGACCGGACAAGGTACAGTCTCTCATTGACGCGGTGTCGGGTATTGCTTTGCGTATTTGTCCCCGCTGAGACCAAAGGTGAACAGGTTAGGAACTCCGGCAGGGCCAGGATGGGCATCAGGGGGTTCTGGGAGAATTCCCCAGGAGTGCAGGAGCTTCATACCTCCTTCCAGTGTGGAGACGGTGTGGAGGAATGCCATTGTAAGTGACCAAGATGGTGGCTGGATGGCGCCATTTATACGTGATCTTGTGATTATTCAGAGCCTTTGTGATGGACTTCAGCTGTCTCCTCAGTTGAAGTGTATAACGGGACAGGTCTGCATAGATTTGAATATCTGAGTATGGCGCTGGAAGTGGGGATATTTCTCTAGCCTTCATAAGAATCTGCTCTTTAGCCTGGAAAAAATGAATCCTCAGGAGGACATCCCGGGGTATATCTGCATCGAGATGGCGGGGTTTAGGAAGTCTATGGATACGGTCGATAGTCAGCTCAATTAGAGAGAGCTCAGGGAGCATGCTGGAAAACATTGTGTTAGCAAAGTTGAGCAACTCTTTGGGTTGGACGGACTCAGGGATCCCGCGGATTTTAAGGTTATTACGTCTGGAGCGGTCCTCGAGGTCCGCAAGTTTCGCTTTGATCCACAGAGTTTCATCTTTTTGTTCGGTATAAGCATCCACCAACTCATTAACCGTGTCAGTGCATTCCTCCATTTTGGTTTCTATATGTTGCACCCTGTTATCCATATGCTTCATTTCCAGTGAAAACGTATTCATCAGCGATGACAAGTTAGACATGAGGGAAGACTGCAAGGTTACCAGCATGTCTTTCATAGTCGTGTCCAGCACCGGTTGCCCCGTGGTTGGAAACTGTGCTATAGAAGACTGCAGAGAGGATATGGCAGATTTTTCATGCAGGCTAGTGCTCATTGCGGTCGGGTGCTGATCGGGGAGGTCCATTCTCATTTTGGATTTCGCCGGACTCTGCGTTCCTGGGGTATCAGGAGAGGAATCGGATGGAGGGGAGTGCTGAAACGTGGCTCGTGATGCCTGTGGATGCGTGTCAGGGAGTCCTGTGAACTCCAGTAGCTGTCTCGCCGACCCTCCGGCGGCGCCATTTTGGGGCTTACGGCGAGGTTGAAAGGAGAAAAGATTCCAGCTTCTTGGGGCCACGGTCCTGTGACCGCTTGCGAGTCATCGTGGTTGCGGGGGAGAGTAGAGTGGAGTAGAGCGAGTCACTTTGTTAGCAGAGGTACCCGGTCGTCGCTTGTTGTCCGGTCGGGTTTGCGAATTTCACATTCACGTGTCCATAGTCGTGCGTGAGCTGGTCACACTTCGAATTCCGCTATGAATTGCTGGTACCAGGACTTGTGTGTGCAGGTACCAGTAACCAGAGTCACAGGAAACCAAGTGTGCTACAGGTTCACTGTATCTGATTTGCGTGTGGCCAGGACAGGAGGTCTTCTTGTGTTTTTGCAGTATCCAAACGTGATAGCCAGAAGAGTTAGGTATGAGGAGGCCTATGGGATTTGTTACAGAGTGCCCAGGTTAGGTGAAGCAAGATGGCCGCTGGGCTGTGTAGGTTAATTGTCCCAATGGGAGCAGTAAGATGGCCGCTAGATAGGGATCAGGACCGTTCTCAGGTAGAGGGTCTTAGGTATTCTGCGTCCCGGGTCGCCCACTCTGCGGGCGAGGGTTAAGCACCTGCTCTGGGGCTCAATAGTGCTGGCTAGGTAAAGTTAATGGAGGGCCTTAGGTGTACCAAGATGGCCGCCGCTCACCTCAGGTCATGGAGCGCTGTCTACCACAGGATTCCCCCTCCGCTCTGTCGGCTCGCCTTGCCTGCCTCCCGGTCCGGAAGAGTGGCAGTAGTTGGGCCTGGAAACGGCCGTTGTTCGGCCTGTGACTGCGGCGTTCTAGTGCGGCGAGTGCAGGGTTCCCGTAGGCCTCAAGATGGCGCCGGAGTCCGGTGAAATGGAGCCGTTCTCGGCTCGGGCTGCAGAGTGGACGGTCTGCCCGGGGCTGTAGGAGCTGAGAAGCAGCCTCGGATGCGGCCGATGAGGGTCTCCGTACGGCCGGCGTCCGCAGTACGCGATCCCGGAGGTCTCGGAGGTCCCGTAGGCCGCAAGATGGCGGCGGGACCCAACGACTGGAGCCGACTGCAGCTCGGGATATACCTCAAGTTACGGCACAATTCAGGTGAGTAAGTGTGCTTGGGGCCACTAGTAGCAAGGATGGGGGATTTGGTGGTCAGTTTGGCGTAAACTGACTGGGGATGGCTTTAGATTTTCCTCAGGCCTGGTGGAGCTCCATAAAAACACGTCTATCCCCTCTCACGTCCGGACACGCCCCCCGAAATAGCAATAAACTTGATTATACAAAAAAAAAAAAAAAAAAGTTCCCCAAAGCCGTTGGGGTTGGCTCCCAAAGAAGAAAGTTTCTTGCACAAAAGGCAAGTTTTTTTACCCTTCAGACAACTGCGCTATATGCTAGAGTGGATCTTATGTGCTGAGTGGACATCTACAAAAATGACAAAATTAACATGCTGTGATTACCCCTAATGTTTCTCTCTACATGAAAATAGGTAACTAAAATGTGAGCAATGATACAATTTGATCAGGCAAATTCAAGAAAACTTATGCCACTTTAATGGTGGCATGACCCCTGCACCAGATTCAAAAACCCTTATGCCACTGTTGCAAAGTGGCGCTATTATTTCACCAAATTCAAAAATAGTCACCTCCAGTTTGCAGATAAGTAAACTGGAGGTAATTAAGGCCAACTGTAGGTTTTCATACAGAGACACATCACTGGTTGTTAAAGAGTAACTCCAGTTTTGTTGACAAAAAAAAAAAACACTCCCCCCTGGGTAATCAATGTACAGTACATTGCAAGGATTTTACCAAACTTTGTTGCAGATTCCTTTTGTTATCCTGAACTAATAGCAGTTTGTCCATGTGTAGAGTAAATCTGCGTGGGAGTGATTGTAAAATTATCAATCAGCTGCTGCATTTGCAAGGCTCTAACAAGGAAAGTGACAAGGTCTGCATTCCTTTAGACATGATTTCCCTTTAGGAGTATCTCACCATTTTTTGTGGAAGGGGATGTCCAAGATCTGACTTGTATCTTGGTGCAGACTTCTGGGAAAATCAGTAGGCCAATAAAACAAGCAGGAAATAATATTGTTGTTTTTTTTTTTTTTTTTTGGGGGGGGGGGGGGCGGTTTGTACATTATCTACAGTATCTCAAAAATGTAGTAAATATTTTAATCTATCTTTTCATGTGACATCACTGAAGAAATTAAACTTTGCTACAATGTAAAGTAGTGAGTGTACATCTTGTATAAAAGTGTAAATTTGCTGCCCCCTCAAAATAACTCAACACGCTGCCATTAATGTCTAAACAGAGCTGGTGGATGTTAGAGATCTTGCGCTCCTCCACCTATCATTTAAGGATGCCCCACAGATGTTCAAAATGATTTTAGTCTGGAGACATGCTTGGCCAGTCCATCAACTTTACCCTCAGCTTCTTTAGTAAGGCAGTAGTCATCTTGAAGGTGTGTTTGGGGGCCAGTATCATGTTAGAATACTGCCCTGGGGCCCAGTGTCCAAAGGGAGGGGATCATGCTCTTCTTCAGTATGTCACAGTACATGTTGCCATTCATGGTTCCCTCAATGAACTGTAGCTCCCCAGTGCCGGCAGCACTTAGCAGTTCCAGACCATGACACTCCCACCACCATGCTTGACTGTAGGAAAGACACACTTGTCTTTGTACTCCTCACCTGGTTGCTGCCACACACGCTTAACACCATCTGAACCAACGTCTCATCAGACCACAGGACATGGTTCCAGTAATCCATGTCCTTTGTCTGCTTGTCTTCAGTAAACTGTTTGCAAGCTTTCTTATGGATCATCTTTAGAAAAGGCTTCTTTCTGGGACGACAGCGATGCAGACCAATATGATACAGTGTGTGGCATTTTGTCTGAGCACTGACAGGCTGACCCCCACCCCTTCAAGCAATTCTGGAAGCACTCATACATCTATTTCCCAAAGACAACCTTTTGATATGATGCTGGGCACCTGCACTCAACTTCGTTGGTTGACCATGACAAGGCCTGTTCTGAGTGGAACCTGTCCTGCCACCATGCTGCAGCTCAGTTTTAGGGTCTTGGCAATCTTCTTATAGCTGCAGTGTCATGAAAGAGCTCCACTGCACTGAGGACAGAGTGTTTTTTTTGTGCCTCTGCACTCCAAATCCATGTACCTGTTTCCAACACTGTTTCCTGCACTGAAATTTGTTGAACAGAACAATGATGAAATTCTAAAGAGTGTATGAATTCCCCTAAGTGTAGTAGAGAAAAAAACAAGTAAAAATGGCACCCATGTGAAATTAATCACATTTACATACAGTACTGTAGCTGGTGTATATCTTCCTTCTTTGTACTTTAAATGTAAAAAAACAAAAAATGTAAACTAAAAGAAAATTGCCTCAAGAAGTTCTTTGATAAACAAGGTACTGTAGATTCAGAAAATCCATTAAAACATATGGATTAATATCTCTACAACCATTCTCACTAGGCTTAAGGACTACTTATATACCAATGAACTGCTACTGTATGTGCACACGACAAAACAGTTTATTGTTTACTAATGGATCATAACTGGTTATGATATATAAAATCAAACTCACATTTATCAGTATTTTTCCAGCTCAAGTATATAAAAGATATATACTCAGGACAGAAAAGTATTGATGATGGTTAACTTGATTTTAAATTACATACAATTATTTATGATGCATTAAGCAACAATTACAAGCTATTATATGTATATGGTTTGTTAAAGCTAAACTTCAGTGAAACAGCTAAATACATAATTAAGCACTTATGGAAATGTCTAACCTTTAAAGGATCTGCAATGCTCTGTGTAAAATATAATTATTCAGCCATCCTTGCCAGATATTACAGCCAGATTTGGAATGGCCACTGAAATTGAAGCATTATGGAAACACCCAGAGACGTCCACAGCTTGTTGACTGGACAATAAAAGAGAGACAACACATAGATTGGTTATCCCATTGTTTATTCTCCATTTTTTTCCCCAGTCAGAATGTTTACTGTAGCACATGTGTACTGTTGCAGAGCCTGATTGGCTTCTAGTGACTGGTACTATCCTTCTGAGCCTGATGCATAGGGTATTACATAGTTCTGATATCAAAACATCTATGGAACGTTGCTGTCCAATGAGGCCTATGAGGGCCATGAGTCTTCCATGTTTTTATCTTATGAACTTTGAATGATAAGTAGGTCTATAAAAAAGGTGGTTATGTCTATGCAAAATGTAGCTCTCGTAAGGTCTAAGATAGCTCTAGACAGCACTGTCATGGAAAGGCACACAGAGGGAAAAAAGCAAGTTGCAGATCACTAGATGTGCAAAATAAATCCAACTTTCCTAGCATGGAGTTTTACTAGTTAACATAAGGGACCTAATTTAAAAAACATTGAAACCTGAGTTGACTCATACATTACAGAGGATTAAGTAGCATTCTGTTGCATTTATGTCAAAGCCAAATGCTGCAATTATTATATATTCACAAGGGCCATTGCAGAAGTGGGGGGCTATCTAGCACTCATTTTATGGCAGCCTCCTCTTGGTCACACTGCAATCACTCCTCCAGTGGAGCCCAGAGTCTGGAGGAAGCCATTGAAGTGAATAGCCAGGCCTGGAAAATACAGAAATATGCACTGAGCTCTTTGATTCACTACTTTTAAGCTCAGTGGTTGGAGGGTGCTTGGGTGGTCTTAAAGATACATACCAAGCATCTACTTGTTGCAGTTAATGTGAATAATGTCTTAACGGAGTTGTAAAGGAAAAAAAAATGCCTAAAATTAATGTCTGCAAGGTAGACAGACAGAATAGTGTAATGATTCTGTTAAAAAAATAGTAAATACCTATTAAATTGCTTCATCTATATCACCTCCGGCATTCTAGTTTCTGTTCTCTCATTTACTTCCTGGTTTGCGGCGCTCGTTCATGTAAGAACTACATTTCCCAGTATGCATTGCGGCACACCCAGTAATTTTATACCTTCTTGAAGTCTCTAACAAGTAGAGAGTGTCCTGCCGCACAGATGTAGTTCCCAGGAGGGGGCGAACACGTCACTGACCACCGCAGTAAAGCCTCCCTTCACGATGGTGAGTAACAATCAGACAAGCAGGAAGTAAACAGAACAGAGAAGAAATAAAGCAACTTCTGAGCAAAAACGAACAATGAGGAAGTGAAAAGAGGAATGTCTGCAGGTAAAGGATGCTTATTATGAAAAAAAAAAATTCCTTTACAACCCCTTTAATTTTCTTCCGCAAACCAATGGTTTTACTCTAAGCTATAGAGCACTAAAACTGTGTTTTATGAATAATAGATAGTTACCCTTGTCCTTTGAAAAGATACTACAACTAACGAGAGGACTAGACTCATTCCCACTCCCAGTTCACAAAAACAGTTCCCCAGCATTTGGACTGTCTAGTTAGCATAAAAGATTGATTCAAAGCCCTGTTTTTTAAATGATAACAGCTATACGTGTCAGTTGTAACATTTGCAAGCCATGTGCAATTGTCAAGCACATGTAAGTATTTAAAAAAAAATATATATATATATTTGTGTGTGTGTATATATATATATATATGTGTGTGTGTAGATATATTCTATTTCTACGTAATATTACCCAAAGTATTGAAACGCCTGCTTTTACATGCACATGAACTTTAATGGCATCCCAGTCTTAGTCCATAGGGTTCAATATTCAATATTGAACCCTACGGACTAAGACTGGGATGCTATTAAAGTTCATGTGCGTGTAAAGGCAGGTGTCCCAATAATTTTGGTACTATTATATATATATATATATATATATATATATATATATGTGTGTATATATATATATATATATATATATATATATATTTATATATATATATATATATATATATACACACACACAGTACAGACCAAAAGTTTGGACACACCTTCTCATTCAAAGAGTTTTCTTTATTTTCATGACTATGAAAATTGTAGATTCACACTGAAGGCATCAAAACTATGAATTAACACATGTGGAATTATATACATAACAAAAAATTGTGAAACAACTGAAAATATGTCATATTCTAGGTTCTTTAAAGAAGCCACCTTTTGCTTTGATTACTGCTTTGCACACTCTTGGCATTCTCTTGATGAGTTTCAAGAGGTAGTCACCTGAAATGGTCTTCCATTTCAGGTGCTTAGCACTTGTTGGCCCTTTTGCCTTCACTCTGCAGTCCAGTTCACCCCAAACCATCTCGATTGGGTTCAGGTCCGGTGACTGTGGAGGCCAGGTCATCTGGCACAGCACCCCATCACTCTCCTTCTTGGTCAAATAGCCCTTACACAACCTGGAGGTGTGTTTGGGGTCATTGTCCTGTTGAAAAATAAATGATGGTCCAACTAAACACAAAATGGATGGAATAGTATGCCGCTGCAAGATGCACCCCCACACCATCACATCATCTCCTCCTCCATGCTTCACGGTGGGAACCAGGCATGTAGAGTCCATCCGTTCACCTTTTCTGCGTCGCACAAAGACACGGTGGTTGGAACCAACAATCTCACATTTGGACTCATCAGACCAGAGCACAGAGTTCCACTGGTCTAATGGAATAGCATGCCGCTGCAAGAAGCTGTGGTAGCCATGCTGGTTTAGTATGCCTTCAATTTTGAATAAATCCCCCACAGTGTCATCATCAAAGCACCCCCACACACATCACACCTCCTCCTCCATGCTTCACGGTGGGAACCAGGCATGTAGAGTCCATCCGTTCACCTTTTCTGCGTCGTACAAAGACACGGTGGTTGGAACCAACGATCTCACGTTTGGACTCATCTTACCAAAGCACATATTTCTTTAGCCCAAACAAGTCTCTTCTGCTTGTTGCCTTTCTTTAGCAGTGGTTTCCTAGCAGATATTCTACCATGAAGGCCTGATTCACACAGTCTCCTCTTAACAGTTGTTCTAGAGATGTGTCTGCTCAAAATGGTGGTACTTTGAAAAAACCTGAATATGACATATATTTGTCAGTTGTTTCAACACACACTTTTTTTGTATGTATATAATTCCAATGCCTTCATTGTGCCTCTACAAATCCATAGTCATGAAAATAAAGAAAACTCTTTTGTATTAAGAAGGTCTGTCCAAACTTTTTTGGGTCTGACTGTATATCAAGAATATAATATATAATATATATTATATATATCATATATAGATTAGGGCTGTGGAAATTATAACTATTACTTCCTTGATTAATCTTAAAAAAATTTTGATCGGATCAAATGATGGTACTCCCTCACCGCCGGCTTCCGGCCCTTCAGGGAGTTCCGTCGCAGATATGGTGTTGTCACGGACACCAATGGGGCTTGCCGTGTCCATCTGAAGGGCTCTTTTGCTGTGCCTTCATATCTGCATGCCGGCGGGACCTTAAATCTGCCACACGCAAGGACTGTTACCCTTCCCTCTATCAACCTGGGATTCTACAGCCACCCACTGGGAGTTGTGATAGTTCTCTTCACGGGACATCTACTGTACATGCCAATGGACTGATGTTAGCCCCTCCTCATCTGTATTCAGCAGTGGTATCAATGTACACATTTTTATACCAGTATGATACTTAGCTACATGTTTTTATGACTGCTTTTGCTACCGTTTGGTATTACTCACACCATTTTTACAGTTTATGTAGCTACCATCCATTTTTTCTCCAGTACAATATTTATTTTGTTACCTACTTGAAGACTATAACATTTTTATTGCTATTCCCATCGAGCGCATGCCTTTATGTGTTTTTTTATCCTGCTATCCATTTTTTCAGTGGTTGGTAGCTGCACTGGGAATAAGCCTGCAAAGAGATCAGCTAAAAAGTAGTTTGATCTGTATGTGCATTATAATTAATGAAAATTTGTCGATTAATCAATTTAAAAAAAATCGAGTAATCAAACACAAAAATTGTAATCAGTAACAGCCCTACTGTATGTATGTATAATATATCTATCTATATATATATATATATATATATATATATATATATATATATATAATATATATACTCTATATGCTGTATATTAGTGAATACTAATAATCTCTAATTAGAACTTTTTTTTATTCTTAGCTATACTGAGCTTGAAATACTGCTTGCTATCTTATATTGATTTGTGTAAAAAAAATGCTTTTTGGTGCAAAATATGAAATTCAACCCCAATGTCTTTTTATTTTGACACATTTAAAAGATACCACAAGGTGTCAGCATTGTTGGGAAACAGCAACGTCAGAAATATAAATACAGTGTGTGTGTGTGTAAATATATATATATATATATATATATATATATATATATATATAATATATATATAAATACATTTCCAATGGAATTTATTTTTCCCTATTATTTCTGTATTGATAGAATTCATAATACTTGTGGGATGATCGCTGAAAAGGCTGCATGCTGAAGACATTATCTGATAAAACTCTACTGGAGTATAATCTCTTAAACAGCAATCTTTTTAAAACCTTATATGTATCAGTGTAGCTAGTTGTAGCTAGTGTAAACCTAAAGTGAACCTGTCATCATGTTCTTAAAAATGATTTAGCATATGAAAGCTCTTGAAAATGCAGGTGCATTTCATCACTTTCAGCCTAATGTCTTCTGTGTCCAAACATCCCCAAGGCAGTGCATATTATATGCAAAACACTGAATTTCAGCTTTGGTTAAAAAGAATGCCGTCTTTGCACCCACAAACTATTCCCTAATTATTGTAATATGAGCGAGAATCTCACAGATACTTAAAAACCTAAAGGATTTGTTAATAAGCAAAAACTGAGCTAAGCCTACCTTGAAGAATAACTTCATTAAAATAGTCATTATAAATGTGTTGGGTATAGAATATATGTGATGTACAGGTAAGAAATATACCCATCCCTTTGCACAACAACCCCTATAAACATTTTACCCACTGTGAGACACATTGAAAACTGTAATGAGGGTAGTTGGCTTTAAAATAGAGACAGTTGTTTGCTGTATCTCTCTACTGACATTACACTCACCTGACCCATGCACTCAGGGCCGCCATCAGGGGGGTACAGGCAGTACACCTGTAAGGGGCCCAGAGGTCCCCAGGGGCCCAGAGCGCAACCCCCTCCTTTTTTTTATTTATGGTTGGAGTCCTATGGCCGATACGAACATGGACACAGACTGACTATGACTCACAACATACAATGGGCCTGAAGTGTGCGCTGGCCTAATGGACGGTACGCCAAAATAAGGGGGCATACCCTGTTAAATTATGGATGTTGTGGAGAGGAATGAAGCTGTTCTGGCATGGGAAATGTTGAGATTCTTAAAGACGAGTCTCAACTTTTGGAGGTCTCTTGGAGGCGTGTTGGGTTGTTCAATCAGCAAAAAGTCGTCCAAGTAGTGGATGACTTCTTGACACTGGGCTTGGTACACGAGTATCCAGGTGAGAGTCTGTGCAAAGGTGTCGAAGAGCCAGGGACTAGACTTGGAGCCGAATGTCAGCTTGGTGGCGAAATAGTATGACTCTCTCCATTTGATGCCATGCCAGCACCAGAGGAATGGGTGGATAGGAAGGAGTTTGAAGGGGTCTGAGATGTCAGCCTTGGAGAGCCAGGCACCCAGGCCGGTTTGATTATGGTTGGATTGCCATGTCTACGGACGCATATTTTAGGGAGAACTCTTCCGAGGGGATTAAGTTCAGGCTAGGGTTGGGGGAAGAATGAGGAGCAGATAGGTCGTAAACCAAATGTACTTTATTTGAGAACTTGCCCTTAACAAGCCCAATAGGGCTGACTCTCAACCTGCTGAAGGGGGTCCTGGTAAAGGGGCCTATGATGAAGCCTCGCTCTAGCTCTGTAAGATCTGGTCTATGGCCTGCTCATCTGTGGTGGCTGAGCGCAGGTTTCTACACTCGTGAGTTGTGTAGGGCAGGGAAATGAGGCCTGTGTGAAACCCTGCTGTGAAGCCTTGGATGAGGAAGGTAGTGAGAGAGGGGGTGGGGTGGAAGTAAGTTAGAGCTCCAGCCAGGGGATATTTATGCAGCCTAGTATGGTCTTCTTTTGTTGTTTGACTAGGCATAGGGTTCTGGGGTGCGCTCTATGGCATGTAAGGCAGACGTGGAGCAATAGGCATTGGCTGAAGTTGCAGGAGCCGTGGTTGAAATTGTTGCAGATGGCCGCACCTCCTAGCGTCTGTACTGGGCGCCCGAACTTGTCGGCCTGAGTCGTCTGCTGGGTGGCCAGTAGGCCCGGAGCTGCCCTTGAGGTGGAGGGGAGTTAAAAAGGGCGAGTGTTGGCGGTGTCGGCGCACCACGTGGCGGTGTGGGTGGAGGATTGGCAAATAGCGCATAAGGGTGAGCGCAGGCTGGCAAAGTGATGGCAGAACAACTCGGTGTCCATGAGACTCCAATCTGTTGTGGTCTGGAACTGTAGCAGCCTGGCCGCTGCTTTGGCTGAGAATGAGCGGTGGTAGTCATAAAATGAAAACCCTCCGTACTTTTAGCCCAGATCCACCAAGGTGTGGAGATAAAGCTCCAATTATTCCTCCTACTGGGGGAGGCAGAGCATAGGACATACCTGAGCATGCCAAAGGCCAGGGCAAATTCTGGGACTGATAATTTACGGTTGAGCCTCGGGTCTTTGGCCTTAAGGACCACTGAGACGTCTCCCCAATATCTATCTATGCCCTCTTTTTGAAATCATCAGTAACCAGAAGTTCAAAAAATTTGAGTATTGCCTCTGTTAAATTAGGAAAAAATAATTAGAATGTGGAAATTTTTTTGTGGCCAATTAACAACATTAATCATGGGTCTGGTATTTGGAAGTGGGATTTTCAAGGCACTGGTGGAAACCAAAGTAATATAAAAAATGTAATTTTAACATAAAACAGTTAACAGTATAAAAACATTCAAACATTTAGGGACAAACCCCACAAATCAAATTAAGATGAAAACCATCTATGTTTTAATGAGTGGAGCCAATTGACCTCGACCGGGTTCGCGGTGGGAACCACTTCTTCAGGAGGGTTTAAAAAATATTTGTAAGGTATATGATAAACAACAAGCAAGAGAATACAATTTAGGTCAATAATTGATAGAAAACAAACAGTGTATTCACTCAGGGAGAAGCAAAAGAAATATTGCTCACCTGGGTTGGTCAACACAATCAGGTGCTGCGTCCGGCAATTCGCCTGTGGCGTACGAAGGGGGATTAAGAGAACGGGCTCTAATAAGGTAAGTTAAAAAGATATATGTAAGTATGTTTGAAATTGATCATGGGAAAGGTACATCATGAAAAAAATCGCAGACATGTGAGGTAATAAGTATGATAGGTGTGGAATAGGGATTGGGAGTGAGTATATAGTGAGGGGGGGGGCAGTAGAAGGAAAGAGGGGGGCAGGGAGGGAGAAAAAAGGGGGGGGAAGGGAAGGGGAAGGGAGTATTAATAAAATGAGAGGGATGGATAGAGGGGGGGGATTGGGTGAGAGGTAATGATGGAAAGAATTATGCCGGAGAGAAGAGAAAATAGCCGCTGCCCAGTTATGGCAGTCATTAGGGAAAAGAGGGGGGGGAAGGGGGGAAAAAGAAATTCTGGGACTGATAATTTACGGTTGAGCCTCGGGTCTTTGCCCTTAAGGACCACTGAGACGTCTCCCCAATATCTATCTATGCCCTCTTTTTGAAATCATCAGTAACCAGAAGTTACTTTACCACTCTTATGCAGATGACACACAACTGTATTTTCACATCTGCAACAAAAAGGATCATTATCTTAGACTAGAGAAATGCCTTACTTTGATAGAAAATTGGATGACAAAGAGTTATCTTAAACTCAATGGCCCAGATTCAGAGAGAATTGGATTCTCGTAGCGTATCAGAAAATACACTACGCCGCCGTTTCTTACCTGGCTCTACGTGGAATCCAGGTAGATTTTGTCCAGTAAACGACGGCGGCGTAGTGTATTTCTCCCGTCGCAATCCATATAGACGAGTAGGGGGCGTGAAGGATTTAAAATAGGCGCGTTCCCGCGGCGATCGAACTGCGCATGCTCCGTTCGCAAATTTCCCGCCGTGCATTGCGCGAAATCACGTCGTTACGTCATTCGTTGTTTGAGTAGCGTCGTTTACGGACATTTCTATTCCCGAACGAGTTACGTAAAAAAAATAAAAAATTAATTAAAATCGACGCGGGAACAACGGCCATACTTAACATGGGTTACGCACCGTTAGACCAGCAAAAAGCTGGTCTAACAGTACGTAAAAAAAACAGACGTAAGCGATTGCGAAGACCGCTCGTATCTTCGTGGATCGCCGTAAAAACACATTTGCATATCCCGACGCAAAAAACCACGCAAACTCCTCCCAGCGGCCGCAAATATATCGCAGCGTAGATCCGAAGGTTTACGAAGACGTAAGCCTCTCGGATCGAAGCCCGAAGCCGCCGTATCATGGTTTGAGGATTCAAACTAGTGATACGGCGCGCAAAATTTGAAATTACTCCTGTCTAACACCAGTTAGACAGGCGTAATTGCTTTATGAATCTGGGCCAATGGCTCCAAAACAGAACTTCTCCTGTTTCACACCAATCAAAAAGATCATCCCGCAACAACATGGACACCCCCGCCCATTCTGGGTAAAACCATCACCCCTAGCACCAAAGTCAAAAATCTACACCTACATGACAATGGATGCACAAATAGGGTCAGTAGTCAGCGGATCGCACCATCTACTGCGCCTACTACGCAGACTCACTCCATTTATCCCAAAAGAAGACATAGCAGTCGTGGTGGGAACAATTATCAACTCCAAACATGACTATGCAAATGCCCTCTATCTTGGACTCCCAAAGTAATAAATCACTAGTCTGCAAGTCATTCAAAACACGGCCGCTCGACTTGTGTCTGGGAAAAAACCAAGGGAATCAATCTCACCTTCACTGAGATCCCTTCACTGGTTGCCAGTAAAAGACAGAATCACTTTCAAGGCACTCTGTCTTACGCATAAGTGTATTCTAGGAAATGCCCCCAATATCTACGAGAAAAACTAAAAGCTCAGAAACCCAATCGCGTTCTGCGATCCACCAACCGATTCAGTTTGCATGTGTTGCGCTATATAAGTTTCTCACTCACTAACTCCCCAGCCGTAGGCCTTGTTCTCAGCTAGGTCGTGGACTAAAATGAGGAGGGAGGCTAGGTTGACGTGCTTGCCATCCAGGATGTCCTTCCTGATGTTGGTGGGGACCAAGTGTGCTGGGATGACTATGGAGCACTTGCCTGTGGGTGTAAGCGGGGGAGGTATCTGCGGTTGGACTGAGGACGGGTCCGAGGTTACCGTGGGCGGATCGGAGGTGGTCGTGGGTGGGTGAGCCTCCAGAAGAGTCATCCTCACCTGCATGTCTGTGACAGTGGTGGAGAGGGTTGAAAACATGGTGTGGAGTTGGGACACGGCGGCGCATATGGACTGTAAGGAGGCTTGCTGGGTACTTGGTCTGGGTGAGGCTGGCGGGATGTCGTTTGAGGCTGGAGGTGGGAACAGGAGCCTAAAGAGTTCTGCCTTCCTGGCTGTGGCCCGAAAGGGCACCTGCTTGCGCCTCAACTCTGCTGTTAACTTGGGGATGGTCCATCCCCTGAAGGAGCGCTGAGGGGGGGCAAAAAGGTCTTCGCTGCCGGCCTGAGACATGACTCAGGGTGATTTGTACCCTGGGTATGGAGTCTTGTCTACGAGGTAGGGATGGGTCGAGCAGGAACCTACAGGGGTGAGACAAAACGGGTTGCTTCCGTGTCCTGCGGGGGATGGAGGTTTCTCTTGTCTTTTTTTTTTTACCTGTAGAAATGACTATCAATATGGCGTGCGGGAGGAGCTGGTGAGCTTGACTGACCTGTGGAGAAATGACAATATATGAGGAAGGGGGCTAGCTAAGCTCCAATCTTCTAAGCGACGGATGAACGGGGTGATGCGGCGATGGCTTGGTGGCCGAAATGTCCCATGACAGAGGCCTGAAGTGGTGCATTGCGGGTGTGGCTCTGGAGCATGTGCTGAATAGAAGGTGACACTGTTGGGGAGCATTCGAGGCAAGCCTGCCTACGGGAATGTGCAGGGGTTGAGATCTAGATACGTGTCAACTAAATGAGTGACAGAAATTCCCATGGCAGAGTTGCGAAAACTCTGGAGCATGTGCTGAAATAGGGCTAAGAAGAGAGGGGCATGTTAGGGTCAGGACTGTGTGTGAGGGTGTGTGAGGGTATTGCTGTAAAGTAAAGTAGGAGGAAATAATGATGCACCGCATGAGAAAATAGTAACGTGTGTGCTCTACGCATCGCTGTGCACCGAAAAGGTGTGCGGCAATGAATACTATGGCAGGGGATGCAGGGCTGGGTACATGTGAGTTCCCAATGCAGTACAGAGGTATTCCATGTGGCCCGTGAGATGTACCCGGGGGATGAAGATCATGTGGTTTCCGATGTAGTGGGGATAGGGATATTTAACCCTGTGCATGTTGAGTTCTGAGGAAAAGCCATACAGCTGCAAGTGCGGTGAAGCGGAGAAGCTGCAAGTTGGTTTGCTATGGAAGTGAGTGTTTGAACTGGATAACCACAACAATAAACCAAGGGGAGAAAACAACAAAAAAACACCAAAGAAGAAAAAAAAAAACACAGTTTAACAACATGAATATACCGCAGGGAAGCTAGTTGTAATTGTGCCAACGAATCAGTGCACGCATGTGTGGCATGTGAC
Organism: Rana kukunoris; assembly: GCA_029574335.1. Taxonomy (NCBI): domain Eukaryota; kingdom Metazoa; phylum Chordata; class Amphibia; order Anura; family Ranidae; genus Rana; species Rana kukunoris. The sequence goes on along the minus strand of JAJQKJ010001927.1, from coordinate 97,185 downwards.
AACAGGTGCAACAGTTTAGAGCAAGGTAAAAATACACTAACATAACTATGGGGCAGAGCAGGGCAGGCCCTATCATGGGACCCAGTGGTACCATAGGTCCCGAGCGGCACTTTCAGGGGGGCGGCAGTTTGCCGCCCATGAGCAGTGGCAGAACTGCCGCCCGCAAGCCAGCCTGTCTGCTGCTTATTGCACAGTAAGGGAGCCGGCGCTTGCTGCTGTTAGAGGTGACAGAAGCGCGCCGGGACAGACAGATTACAGCCACTACTTCATTGCTCATTACATCGATTGCTGTAGATGGGGACTGGAATCTCTGCGACCTGTACCACCCCCTACCTCTCCTCCAGCTGTTTTTTAAAGCACAGCCACTGTCCTGCAGGAATACAGAGACATCCCTGAGGTGGAGTCTCCTGGTCTCTGCTGTTTGAGTGGGCGGGATGGGGGTGCGTCTGACCTACGAGATCGTGCCGTCTGGTGTGACAGGGAGCAGAGGGAGACAAGCCAGTGTGTGTGGACTGTGGAGGTAAAATCATCTTGCCATACCTCGTGTAGCTTGCAGGCATCTCTATGCTAAATCTCCTGGAATCCTGCAGTTTAGCATGAAAGTGCTGCCTGTTAGCTGACAATTGGGCTTAAAGATTGAATTTGTCACTGTCTCCAGGTTTTTTACTGCCCCCTGGTGTATACCCTCCTGACACCCCCCCCTGGTGTATACCCTCCTGACACCCCCCCCCTGGTGTATACCCTCCTGACACCCCTCCCCCTGGTGTATACCCTCCTGACACCCCCCCCCACCTGGTGTATATCCTCCTGACATCCCCCCTGGTGTATACCCTTTTGACACCCCCCCTGGTGTAAACCCTCCTGTCAACCCCCCCCTGGTGTATACCCTCCTGACATCCCCCCCCCACCTGGTGTATATTCTTCTGACATCCCCCCCTGGTGTATACCCTTTTGACACCCCCCCTGGTGTAAACCCTCCTGACACCCCACCCCCCACCTGGTGTATACCCTCCTGACACCCCACCCCTGGTATATACCCTCCTGACACCCCCCCTGGTGTATACCCTCCTGACACCCCCCCTGGTGTATACCTTCCTGACACCCCCTCCCTCCCTGGTGTATACCTTCCTGACACCCCCCTCCCCCCCTGGTGTATACCCTCCTGACACCCCCCCCCCGGTGTATACCCTACTGACACCCCCCCCCCACCTGGTGTATACCCTCCTGACACCCCCCCTGGTGTATACCCTCCTGACACCCCCCCTGGTGTATACCCTCCTGACACCCCCCTGGTGTATACCCTCCTGACACCCCCCCCTGGTGTATACCCTCCTGACCCTTTCTAGTACCCTCCTGCCCCCCCCCCTGGGGTATACCCTCCCTGGTGTATACCCTCCTGACCCTTCCCTGGTGTTTACCCTCCTGCCCCCCCCCTCCCCTGGTGTATACCCTCCTGACACCCCCCCTGGTGTATACCCCCCTGACACCCTCCCTGGTGTATACCCTCCTGACACCCCCCCTGGTGTATACCCTCCTGACACTCCCCCTGGTCTATACCCTCCTGACACCCCCCTGGTGTATACCCTACTGACACCCCCCCCCACCTGGTGTATACCCTCCTGACACCCCCCCTGGTGTATACCCTCCTGACACCCCCCCTGGTGTATACCCTCCTGACACCCCCCTGGTGTATACCCTCCTGACACCCCCCCTGGTGTATACCCTCCTGACACCCCCCTGGTGTATACCCTCCTGACACCCCCCCTGGTGTATACCCTCCTGACCCTTTCTAGTACCCTCCTGCCCCCCCCTGGGGTATACCCTCCCTGGTGTATACCCTCCTGACCCTTCCCTGGTGTTTACCCTCCTGCCCCCCCCCCTCCCCTGGTGTATACCCTCCTGACACCCCCCCTGGTGTATACCCCCCTGACACCCTCCCTGGTGTATACTCTCCTGACCCTTCCCTGGTGTATACCCTCCTGACCCCCCCCCCTCCCCTGGTGTATACCCTCCTGACCCCTCACTGGTGTGTGCCCTCCTGACCCTCCCTGCCTCTATCTGAACCCCCCCCCCCCCTCCACCACCACCGCTGCCTCTGACTAAACCCCCCACCATCACCACAGCTGCATTGGATGGAACCCCCCAACCACCACTGTTGCATGTAAATCTAACTCCCTAATACATTACATTTTCGTTTTAATTGTCATGATATGAAATAATGAATGTGGGGGCCTTTTGGTGGGCGTAATTTTTTTTTTTGTTGGGGGGGGGGGCAGCATTTAATTCTTGTGCTGGGCCCAGGCAGCACAATGTCTTGGGCCAGCCCTGGGGCAGAGTACACAAGATACAATTGGTTTAAAACAGGCAAGTCGGCAACTGACAGTGAGGAGTGTGAGACATGTGGCGTGTGATGTAATTGCATGGGCGTTGCGACAGTCAGTAGTGCAAGGAGCGGGTAATCAGTGTGTGGTGGCGACATGTTGAAATGTATATAGGAGCAGCCAGTGTGCGGACTATGTTGGTACGGTGGGGGCTGAAATGGCCGGCGGCGGCTGGTCGGCTAGTGGTTAAAGAAATAGTATTTTTTTCAAGGGTTGATATTTGGGGGGTCTCTGGGTGGTGTGGAGGGAGGTATTTTATGTTGGTAGGACCTTTTATTTTATTTTTGCTGCAAATCTTCTGATTTAAAAAAGCAGGCTTTTGATTCAGGTGTGGTATTTTGGGGGTTTCATTTCCTTTGTGGGTTTTTTCAGTTTTACATTTATGCTGATAGAGCCTTTTCTAGGTTTTGGGTTCTCAAAGTGGAACTCTCACTTGTCACTGTGATAATGTCAATGTGTCAATACGTTTTAAATAATAAATCTTCTGCAGTTATATATTCCCCACAACTATTACGGGGCAAGGCTTGGTATAGTTTTTTCAATAGATGTGAGAACAGACTACTAGATATCATCATTGATAGGAGAAAGATAAAACTAACTAAAATAGAGAGCAACATTAATACCATCAAGGAAAGCATGGTACCCCATGTGGAAACCAACACCTAGAAAACCAGAGCCAGCAAATTGAAAGAGTACCTAGTTAAACTAGATAATAAAGGTAAAAAAATAAAAAGTAAAAAAATATCAAAGAGAAAAAACAGATTATGTAGCGGGAAGGATATACAAATAGCAGGAAGATGAGGTACAAATGAACTCAAATAACACTTCCTTAAATGAAGATATGGAAGTATAAGGGCCAGAATTAGAAGGAGCCAATACCGCAGGGGTAAATATACACACTAGTAGTAAAAATAAAACATCAGATTCCATACTCAGTACTAGCACCCAAAATATAATAACTCAAAACTAAAGCTGCCACAAACAAAATAGAGACGGGGGAAATACAGCCAATCATTATTCCTATCCAACTGCCGAAAGGCCAATACTCTAAGCCCTTGAGAGGAGGACCCAGAGGCAGGGGCAGAGGATATTGTAGCCAAGAGGCTGTTGGGTAACGCCGACGTCACTTTCTGCCCCATCTCGCAACAAATCAAGGCTTGTACCACACGCCAGCCCCGGGGAAATAAGCACACAATATATGTCAACCCCAAAAGCATTGCTGGAATAACTCTGTGCCAGTCCTTGGGCACTGTACTTTGTGAGTGAAAACCTTTTGTTCGATTTTTTACTAAATAAAGCATAATATATTGTGCAATGATGGCTGTTTGCTTTCTATGATACACTGGGATAAACAAATGAGGAGGTGATTACTGGCATTCCGGTTGGAAAATGTTCAGATTTTCGCATTCGTGTGGAGTGGTTAACCCTGACATAAACCAAAGGTGCTTGTTTATCTTGTATTTGGTGAGTGTCCATTTCAGAAGGTGGTGGTGTTTTCATTAATTGGTGGATAAAAGTAGTTTCCAGTCACAGGTCTGGATTTGTGCACAGGGGATGTAGTTTATCATCTTTGAAGAGAAACACTGGGACTATTTTTTCTAAATTATAAGATTATTCTGTGCAATTTATGATTTTTTATTAACACATAAGGAATATCACTTGTTTATTAACCACTTAAGGACCGCCGCATGTACATTTATGTTGGCAGAATGGCACCGACAGGCACATCAACGTATATATACGTTGGTGCCTTGGGGGGGATCGGGGGTCCGATCGGACCCCCCCCCCCGTACATGCGGCGGTCCGCGCGGCTGCAGGAGCGATCCGACAAGTGGGGGCGGCTATCCGTTTTCATCCGCCCCCTCCGGATCGCTCCCAGCCAATGCGCGCGCCCGCCAGCCAACAGCACACTTACACACAGACACAAACACATTTAACCCCGCGATCGCCCCCCCCCCCCCCTCCCCCCTGTCACAGTGTCACTGAATGCAGTAATCATACATGTATGATTACTGTATTTAGTGTCAGTGTGTGACAGACAGTGTGACAGTCAGTCAGTGTTAGTGTCAGGATAGCCCCCCCCACCCCCCCAATAAAGTTTTAACCCCTTGATCACTGCCCTAGTTAACCCTTTCACTCCCTATTGCCAGCGTCACTAAGCGATCATTTTTCTGATCGCTGTATTAGTGTCGCTGTTCCCGCTAGGTAGCTAATTTTTTTTTAATGCGATTTTTTTTTACTAAAGACATGTGGCTAAATAAATTTTGGCCTAAATCTTTGACTAAAATTTAGTTTATTGGTTTTTTATTATAACAAAAAGTAAAAAATATTGATTTTTTTTCAAAAATGTCGCTCTATTTTTGTATATAGCGCAAAAAATAAAAATCGCAGAGGCGATCAAATACCACCAAAAGAAAGCTCTATTTGTGGGAAAAAAAGGACGCAAATTTTGTTTGGGAGCCACGTCGCACGACCGCGCAATTGTCTGTTAAAGCGACGCAGTGCCGAATCGCAAAACCCCTTGGGTCATTTGCCAGCGTATTGGTCCGGGTCTTAAGTGGTTAAAGGAGTTGTAAAGGAAAATGTTTCTTCACCTTAATGCAATCTATGCATTAAGGTGAAAAAACATCTGATGTTGCCGCCCCCTGAGCCTCCGTTATACTTACCTGAACCCTCGAAAGTCCCGCACGGTCCCGATATCCTCTTCGCCGCTCAGCCTGGCCGCTGATTGGCTAGAGCAGATGGATTGAGAGCAGCACAGCCATTGACTGGCACTGCTGTCAATCACATCCAGTGATTCAGAGCGCTGAGGGGCGGGGCTGAGTGATACAGTGAGCGGCTATGGCTGCTCGCTGTATAACGGGAGCGGGCCTGCAATTAGTGACCACCATGTGAGCTCTCGCATGACTGTGGTGACTAATTGTGGGGAGGACCAGAGACAGCCACCAAGACATGGATCGGGGGCACTCTGTGCAAAATGAACTGCACAGTGGAGGTAAGTAAACCATGTTTGTTATTTAAAAAAACTTTTCACAGACCCCTGCGTATAACCCGCGGGCACAGTTTACCCTATATTTTCAGAGTAAAAAAGTGAGTGTTATACACCAATAAATACAGTAATTATTATTGGGTTGGCGCACTTTTTTTTCTGTGATATTCACTTGTTACTGTTTGTTACTTAATACCATCTGTTATTCAGCTGCTCTTTTCAGCACAGCATGCTGCAGCATAGTTTGAAAGGAAAATATAATACAGTAAGTGCAAGAACATTACATTCAGTGCCCTCCCATCCCTATAGATAAAATAAAAGTTAGGCATACACTAGTTAGGCCCAACATTCCTGAATAAAACTGTCCGGCTGCTGGCCAATTTTCTTGATCCCTTCAGTAAAGCTCCAGCTTGTGATTTTTGTCTCTAGTAAATTTGGAGATAGCCTTACTTTTAAAATTGTCCTGTTTTTAGTCAATTTAACACGGTTCGGACGTGTAACTCTTGAACTAATACACTTGCCTGCACAGTGCAATATCATATTTGGTATTTTAATTCTTAATGGGAGCTTGATAAAAATTGGCCAGTAGCAGGACAGTTTTGTGTCAGTGAGAAAAAGGACAACCAAGAACAGGCACAGTCACAGAACTACTAGTAAATTTGTATCTGCGAGTCAAAGTGAGCTTATTACTGTTATAAAGCATGTGTCCCTGAGAAAGATATTTGGAAAAAAAAAAATAAGCTTAATAAGGACTGCCAGTAAACGCAATCTCTGAGACTGTCAAATCATACTGTTCCACAACATCACATATGGGTTTATTGCATTCCCCAAACATGTTATTTAAAGGATTTGTGTATTTTCAATGTTGCCTGTCAAGTTGTATGAAAAGACTGTGTCCCTGATGTGTTTTTTTTTGTATTGGTACCACATGGAAGCACCCAACTTTTCATAAATTTGTCTATTAGCCTTAACATTTACTAGACGTTAATGTGGTTTTAACCGCTTACAGAACGGAAGATTTGGCTGCTTAATGACCAGGCAATTTTTTTGCGATACAGCACTGCGTCACTTTAACTGACAATTGTGACTGACAATTGTGCGGTCCTGTGACGTTGTATCCAAACAAAATTAAGTTATTTTTTTCCCACAAATAGAGATTTTTTTTGGTGATATTTGATCACCTCTGAGATGTTATTTTTTTTGTGCTATAAACAACAAATGACGATTTTGAAAAAACAACTATTTTTTTTTTACTTTTTGCTATAATAAATATCCCCAAAAATGTTTTTAAAAAACAAATGTCTTCATCATTTTAGGCCGATTTATATTCCTCTACATATTTTTGGTAAATAAAATCACAATAAGCATATATTGATTGATTTGCACAAAAGTTATAGCATCTACAAACTATGGGAAAAAGGTATGGCATTATCATATTTTTTTTTACTAGTAATGTCGGTGATCTGTGATTTTTAGCGGTACTGCGACATTGCAGCGGTCAGATCAGACACTTTTGACACATTTTTGGGACCATCAATATAGCGATCAGAGCTTTAAAAATGCACTGATTACTATGTAAATGTCACTAGAAAGGGAAGGGTTTAACACTAGGGGGCGATCAAGGGGTTAAATGTGTTACCTGGTCAGTGTTTCTAACTGTATGGGAGGAGACATATTGTTGTTCTTACTTATTAGGAACAAACAATATGTCTCCTCTACCCTGACAAAACAGAGATTTGTGTGCTTACACACACAAATCCCCATTCTAGCTCTCGTTTCCCAATCGCGGGTGGCCCGCGGCAACCACGCCAGCTGACCACACGCATCGGGTACAAGTCATACCGCTGGCTCACGCACCTTCAGCTGCTCTTAAAAGGGAAGACTTACCTGTATGATGATTCGAAAGACCTTAAAGCAAAAATGTGTCGTCTTGCAGCCTAACAATTCTTGGCTGTAGGGGTTGCATTTGTTTTAATTTTTTCAGGCTTTTTTTTCCCTTAATTTTTACCTAGTGATCTGGCCAGTTTTTCCGTTTTTTTTTCAACTTCCTTTAAGAGATCTATCAGGGAGTATGTTACTGGCCAGATTACCAGATGAAAATAAAGGAGAAAAAAACAAAAATTAATACAAAACAATGCTTTTGTTCCGATGGACAAATAGTGAAAATATATGCGCCCTTCAACCTTCTTACACTCCACTACACCAATCAATGTGAAATCCCACAAAAAGCAGCTACTTAAAAAATGAAAATAGTGTGTAAAAATTCTGAATGAACAAAATAGTAGCGCTATGTTCAAAAGGACTGGAATATGTAAAATAAATGTTTTTGTGTTTTATATCACTTTAACAACAATAACATTAAAGAAATAACCAAGAAATAAGACAAATTGAACCTGAGCAGATATGTCCATCAGGACAAAAGCATTAATTTGGGGTACAGAGGGCTTGGGAGCCTTTCTATAAGTACTAGGGCTATTACTAACCACCTGCATAAAATAAAACAAAATGTATTTACATTCCTTTACCATCCTGTTGACTGTTGTTTTAGGTTAGTGTTGGCATATTAGCCAAATGAAAAGCTATGGAGGGCAATCAGATATTCTGTATGACAAACCTTTAAATACAATTTTACACCAGGGCCATATTCATTGCAAACTGATTTGCACTGAAGTATTTGCACTAAATATATGTTACTTGTATCCCAAATGACTTGTCAAATGCAATTGCCCCTTGTCTAAGTATTTATGCACTGAGGCTGTGTTGGGTTCCCTTTGCTGTGGCGCCCTTTGGCATCTGAGTGGTTTTCTGCGTTTGCAGTCACATCCATGCCTTCAGGTGAAGTATGTTAATATTATCAGATTACAATTCCTTAGAAAGACACTGTTATTTGAAATAGATATTTTTGAGACTATAACAGAAATACAAATGTATATTCTTTAATTTTCTATGTTCAACCTGGGTATACAGTATTTTGTATATTTCCCAGTGGCAAGCCAACATTTTCTGTTGATAAGTTGAGCTTCAAATTAAAACGATTCAGTTTGATTTCTGTATGTTATAAATGTAGGCATTTAGCTCTAGTGAGTAAATTATTCTGGAGATATTTAACAATCTTGCGTGTAATTAATATTTTGATGAAAGTTTGGAGTATATGCTGACAGATATTTATCATAATGGCTTGTCTGCTGTCATAATTCAGGTTTTAAAAATGTTCTTCGTACACAGCTCAGATGATCTAAAATAAGCAATTGTTAATGTTGTGACTTAAACACTGTGTCGGAAAGGCAGTTTTTTTGACTTATGGGCAAATTGCTTTTATAATGCTATCAGCAATCCTTGCAGTAAAGTTGTGCTGGAGAGTAATATCTTTGTTTTAATGCCAAGAAGAAGGATGATATTAAAATAAACTGTTCCAGCAAACCTCTGTAGGTTGTGGAGAGGTCACTTTACCCAGTCAGAGGTTTGGGTACCCTGTAAAGAAGAGCTCTGCTGAGCATTAGTAGCTAAACTGGCATACATGTAATTTAACCCCTTAACAATTTTAGAAAATAACCTTTTCCTTAGAAAAAGGGGAGCCCCTCCAGTAAAATGTAAATTAAAGAATTGCACAAATTAGGACCTGTGTGTGGGTACACCTCTTTAACATGTCATAGCTGAACAAGTCTGCAGTGACGCCAGACCACTATACTCCATACCAGTGTCTTGATCACCACTGAACCAGTGTCCTGATTGTCGCTTCTACTACCAGAGCCCTGAACCCCCTGCACTAGTGTCATGATCCCTGATATACCCCATACCAGTGTCCCGATTACCACCATACCACATAAAAGTGTCTCGATCACTGCCATACCAGTGTCCTAATCACCGTTATACCTGAGTCTTTTTTAACACCACACTAGAGTCATGTTCATCACCATAACCTATAGCATTGTTCTGATCACTGCCATACCAGTGTCCTGATCACTGCCCTGCCAGTGTCCTGACCACCACCACCATACCAGTGTCCTGATCACCACCATACCAATGTCCTGATCACTGCCATACCAGAGTCCTGATCACTGTCACACCAGTGATCTGATAACTACCATACTAGTGTTAACAGAGCCTGTGTCCCCAATTGTTTTCACTGTCCTGGTGCTCCATGGCCTCCAAAAATGTTATAGGGAGTCAGATGTGGAAGTCTATATAAGACAAAACCGGTCGGGTACGCTGGGTCTACTCCCAATCCCTTGCACACTATTGTCATATTTCCATCCACCCATCCAGGGTGGTGGAGTCATTGTGCTTGCAATATTTATTTTGGTGTGCTTTCTTTGGAATTGTTTTTATTCCCAATTTTGGAGTGTGATTCCCATTGCTGTGGAAATGTCAACATTCTTTCTTTTTTGTGTTTTTATTAAATTTGTATACTTTTTTACACTATGAGAAGTTTCTTCTCCTTTTTTTCTTCTTTTTTGTTGCTGTGACTGAGCGATCGGCAACATCACAGTTCACTTTTGTCCATTATCCTGCACTTCTGGCCGTGAGCACAATCTACAGCCACTGGACACCCTTTGGAGCCTTGGATGACCTCCTTGATGACACCATACTGAGGATAACCAAACAGGACCATCGGCCTGTTCAAGCTCTTTAGACCCTCCACCGTACGGTGAGTCACGGGTCCATCGGATCTGGTAAGAGTACCTTGATATAATCCTCATTTCCATGTCATTGGATTGTGTTTCCTAAAGTGTACCAGTTTAATGTAACTTACTGGGAGATGTGGTTTGATTGATACTACCTTCAAGGCCGATGGACTCATATTTACTATTTCCTGAAGTGCACCAATTTATTCAAACTTACTGGGAAGGTTCAATCGATTTATTCCATCTTCAGGGCGGATGGACTCACATATATTGACATTTGTTTTAAATTCTGTGATTTTGTTTTGATCAGGCCGAGGCGCACTGGATGCGCGTTGTCAGTGCACATAGGTTCTTATTGGTGCACTTAAATCCCACAATAGTTATTTTGTGCTCACTTTAATACCTGCATAAGGGTCTTTGGCCAGACATGTTTTAGGTGTTTGTAAGATCACCTTGAGTGTAATCACTTGTTTTCCAGTCTAGTTTTGTGGCTTCTTCATCATATCATATTGGGAACCTACCAACACAGTGGTAGATTTATTCACATATGAAGATTGTGATCACTATTCACCATTGTATTCACCTTTTACATTCACGTTAAGGTTGATAACCTATTTATATACATTGTGAACATATAGGCTCATATCCTTGTTTTCACTTTTATACACATTGGTTACTTGAGTGTAATTTATTTATTTTTTCACTTTTGGGAAGAAAATACACAAGTCCTGTGGTCCTCTCCCCAATTCACATTTCACCTTGTACGTGGATTAGTTATTTGCGGCGCTACATTTATTTTTCACATCACTTTTGCAATTTTCTTTGTCGTGTCGGCTGCCTACATACACAGGATTTCGGGTTTTGCGCAATATTTAAACAAACACAATCTCAAGAAATTAGATGAATGAGGCAGTCATTACTGTACATCAGGATTGATCAATTTTTATATATACCATAGTTTGTAGACTCTATAAATTTAACGCAGACTAAATTATTTTCAATGATTTAGGTTATTTTTACCAATAGACATGTAGCTGGATACATTTTGAACTAAATTTATGAAGAAAGGTTCTTTTATAACATTTTATAACCGAAACTAAGGAAAACATATTTTTTTCGAAATTTTCCATAATCTTTTTATTTATATAGCAATATATATAGCAATAAAAGTGGAAATAGACAAATTCACTAAAACATTTTTGCATGAAACATTGTTTTCTGCTAGAAAAATTATAGCCAGACAGTGGATGAGACCCACTCCCCCCAGCTTCAACGACTGGAAACTAGATATAAATAACACACTTCCCTACAAAAAGTTCATATACATTAACAGAGGTTGTCCAGACAAATGCAACAAAATCTGGGATAGATGGTTTGAATCCACAGACACATGCACTGAGGGTCCGTAAACCTATATATTCTTCTAGTGTACAATCCCATGAATAGCGTAGACATAAGGGCCCAGATTCATAAAGCAATTACGCCTGTCTATCTGGTGTTAGACAGGAGTAATTTCAAATTTTGCGCGCCGTATCACTAGTTTGAATCCTCAAACCATAATATGGCGACTTCGGGCTTCGATCCGAGAGGCTTACGTCTTCGTAAGCCTTCGGATCTACGCTGCGATATTTTTGCGGCCGCTGGGAGGAGTTTGCGTCGTTTTCATGCGTCGGGATATGCAAATGAGTTTTTACGGCGATCCACGAAGATACGAGCAATCGCTTACGTCTGTTTTTTTTAACGTACTGTTAGACCAGCTTTTTTTTTTGCGTAACTCGTTCGGGAATAGAAATGTCCGTAAACGACGCTACTCAAACAACGAAAGACGTAACAACGTGATTTCGCGCAATGCACGGCGGGAAATTTGCGAACGGAGCATGCGCAGTTCGATCGCCGCGGGAACGCGCCTATTTTAAATCCTTCACGCCCCCTACTCGTCTAGATGGATTGCGACGGGAGAAATACACTACGCCGCCGTCGTTTACTGGACAAAATCTACCTGGATTCCACGTAGAGCCAGGTAAAAAATGGCGGCGTAGTGTATTTCTGATACGCTACTAGAATCCAATTCTCTTTGAATCTGGGCCAAGGTTTTCCACTCATTTATAGTTACTGAGTCCATTGTTCGATCTGAATACGGTTTTTTGATCTACTGTGATGTATAAGCCATATTTCTTTGTTTTATGCATTTCTCCATTATTGCCTTGTAACTTGCAGAACTATGTTTCAAATGTAAATTGTTCAATAATTTTTTTTTTTTTCAAGAATATAGCAAAAAAAATCTGAAAAATGGCCTGTACTAGAAGGGGGTTAAAAGTGTTTGGACTTTAAGTGGTTAATGTGGGGCTATTAAAACAAACAGCAAAAATATTCTTAGAAGTGCTTTGATCCAGGATGTAATGTCTTAAATAAATGATTTGTGTAATTATAAGGCATATCCCAACTTTCATTGAATTGGTAAACGTGATATTTATTTTTGAATGAATAGATTGAAAAGCTACACACAGTCACCAGTAGCTGAGCCTGCTTACTTGTACTCAGGAAAAGGGTAATGATAACTGTAAGAGCAAATACAGAGGTGCACAATGTGATTACAATGATGATTAAATGGGTAATTAGTGCAGTATTTAAAACGACTTTTAATGGCAAAGTAAGATTGGAAGTGGAGTGAGTGGAAATCAGCAGGTCACACAACAAGACAAGTTTTTTTTAAATACTGCACTCAGGTGGCGCTTCCTTTCTCCACCCTTTCGTGCTTATTTGTACTCCACTGGGAAGGTCTGAGATGTGTCTTGGTGTGTCTTGGTGTTGACAAGCCTCAATGTTGGTATCGCGCAGCTGGACTGGGCAATAGAAAAAAACAGCAACCATGAAGGAGCTGATGCAAAATGCCATAACGCAGCTAGGTTCACACACACACGTCTGCTCATTGTCTTCAATGACTAGTCTAGGGGTTTCGTTTTAGTTGTTTTATTTTTGGAGAGCTTGGATAGGAAAGGGGATTTAGTGGAATACTCCAAGAAATAGAAGTATTTACAATTGAGGACATATAACTGCTCTCTCGGTTAAGCTCTGGTGAAGTCCTTGCTGAAGGCAGATAATCGACTTTTCCTTAAAAGTAGCACAAAGTAGTTTCAGTATAGATCAAAGTCCCTTAGTAGCAGTATTAGCAGAAGGGCAAAGCTGCTCAGGCACAAGCTAGTTACAGCAGACTGTTTGGCAGTCCAAAAGTAGTAGAACTGAGTAAAGTCTTATGCAGTAGCAAACAGTAAGACAAGCTCTGTAGAATACTAGCCAGTGTTTCCTTTGTTCAGACCATCATTGGACTATATATCACACCAAAAGTCAATCGATCCTTTAGGTTGTCTGTACAAAATGTCCAGGGACAGCTAGTAGCCACCTTCCAACTTTGAAGTGACACTCTATACCAGTGATAGCAGACTAGATCTTGAATAGACAGCCCATTCAGCCAACTCTCTGCAGAACCAGGGTCACTCTCACTAACTTCAGGCCCCCAGGACTCCCACCTGAGGCCACATGGCAGCATAGTCTCTCGGTTCAGGCCCTCCGGTCTCCCACTTGAGGCCACATGACAGCAAGTGCCAGGGGAAACCAGCAGGGCTGTATGAATATTCATGCTCCCATCTGCATCCAGAGCTTTCTCTAATTGCTTGGATACAGGGAAACTCATGACAGCATGAGCAGGCTACACTAGCTGATTACAGCTGTCTGTAAAGCAGACAGCAATAAATATACCTAGCTATTCCTCTGTGGAGCACAGTAATCAAAAACTATTCTATACTAATTATGGACCTACCTTGGAGGGCACTACATTCCATTATAGTTGTGGGTAGTATTCTAATACCTGAGTCGTGGCAGAACAGAGAACTTGTCATACCAAGTGGCTCCTCCACTGGTAAGCACTACATATAATTTCAGACAATCAGGGCAATTCACTTAGCTATAAGATGTGCTTTTTTTTCAAAATGACTGATATTTTCAGCTCTCATTGGATCTTTTTGCTGTTAACAGTTGCTATGGAAAATAACAATAAGTATAGCCTAGTAAAATTACACCTACTATACTTTTCACTAATAGTTTCCAAGAAAAAAGAGACACATGAAAATAGCATATGTAACACTACCTCTATGTGGAATTTTCAAGAGGGATGGACAGCCGCACTGAAGCACTAAACTAGTGTGAAACGCGTCAGCTGTCCCTTTTCTGGCTGTATTTTGTGATGCATGTCCTTTGATTTTACAAATAAAGACAACTTTTGAAGTTCCTTTGGAGTGCGGCTGTCCATCCCTCTTGAAAATTCCACATTTGCCTAGTGCATTGCCAGCCCCTTGGTTTCCTGGGAGATTCCCTGATTGCTCACAAGACCCACCTAGAGCGGTGATTCCCTTTCCTTATCAATACCTCTAGAGGAGCCACTGAATTGTTTTGTGATTTATCTGCACACCTCGCTCACCCAACACTTGTACTGGCAAACCTTGAGGTATTTCAAAGAATTTATAAGATCAAGCATAGTTTAAAAAAAGAGACAATTAGCAAGTGTACTTATACAAACACTAATTTCCCTTACTCAGATATGGTTAAATACCAGCAGTGTTCTTACTAAAGCAGGATATACACGTATTGAAATTTAGCCAATTTGTCAGGTACTGGCCAAATTTCGATGTGCGTGTATCCCATTATGTTAACTCCTGCTGAAAGCCAGTATTCGATCTGTCGCTTCAGCCAATGGTTGCAGGACTGCATTTTTTTGGAGCATTAATTCTATAATTTTTCTGAGCATTTTTCTGCATTTCCAAGCATTAATTACATACAATTGTTCAATCAGATCAAAGTGCAAAGTGAAAAGATGTATTGAGATCAGTGCGATTTCTTGTTAATGAAATTAACCACTGAAAGTATCATTCGGATTGGTTACTAAGGGTTACACCTTAGATTAAATTAAATATACTATAACCACAGTTTTTGGCTATTTGAACAAATGAATGAATAATGAGCTCAAAGGTTAGGAATTGAAAAGTATATTTTTATTCACAAATAAACATTCAGAGTTTTCTCTTTTTAATGATGCAATCAATTTGCACATGTTTTACATAATTACTTGTGTCTTAAATAACACAATGCAGTCAATCAGGATCTTCTAATATTCTGCAATCTTCAAGGAACCTCTTTTTGCCAGAGGCTTTTGCTGTTTTTAAGCTCTTAATAGCATCTCCAACATGATCCCTAGTGTGATTAGTTCAATACCTGTTTGCCTGAAGAATTTTGAAAACTTTTATCTCTTTGAAGAATTTTTCACCACTGTCAGATGAGTAGATACTTATTAGCTGAAGAAATACACTACATTTCACATTACCGAGGGGGCATTCCATCAATCTTTTCTGAAAGGAAAGGAAACATATTTTCCATTTTAATGTTGTCAAATATTGGAAACAAATAAAAAGTTTTAAAGTCGAGAATCATATATTTCAATCAAACTTTTTCTCTTATAACAAGATAATTGAATTGTGTCAGAAGAAGAAGAACATCTACAGTAGGTATTGCTAATTATTGACACACAAATTTAAAAAGGCCAACATTAAAGGACACATCATTAGTTTGTTAAATGTATTTCCTAGTTCTGATTAGTAAAAAAATATTAGGGGCTGTTCCCACCAACCTGCATGCGTTAAATTCTCTGTATGCATTATGTAGCGGCAGGGTAGTGTATTGTAACAATGGATCCAACTGTTTCATTTTTTTTTTGCAGCGTTAACAAAAAAAAATCATTCAAGTTTATGTAAATGCAAGCATTTGTGATGTATGGTGTGAACAGGCTATGTGCGCAATGCAGACCAAAGGCACTCAACATACCTGCTGTGAACGAGTCCTTAGAAGCTACAGTTTCTTCTCAATTTAACAATAAAGAAATCCTTGATGAACATTGCAGAGTAAGCTGTCTTGATAAAATGCACAGTAAATCACACTTTTTGTTGAATTTGAGATTTCTATTGGCCTAAAGAAGATGTAGGAACAATTACTAAGACCTCATATAAGCTTATATTTTAAATTCAGTTCCAAAGTAATTTTCAATATTTTTTATCTGCGGCATTTATTAAAATAATGCCCAGTGGTTCTGCTGTAATAGTCCTTGGCCAGACACCTCCTGTATTAGAAAGGGGTGTGAGACTTCTGCGCTATGACTGGGTAGATGAGCTGCTGCCCCCTATGTGGCCTCCAAAGAGAGGCAATGCGTAAATTAGATTGTGTAAACAAGGTAGTGGCGCTGCTTGGGTGTGGTACCGGTGTGTCCCTATCTTCAATATGACCAAACTAAAAACAAGTGAATAAATCAGTGTCGAGCACCTTAGTGCGGTAGGCTCATAGATAGAGCCTCCAATAGTGTTTGGTCCCCTTTTATTGAGTGGTGGGGAAAAGAATATATAGAAATTGAAATAAGCCCTCCGATGGGCACTATAGTGAAAAAATATAATAGGTGTAGACTGTGGTAGGCTGGGAGCCTGTGTCACTGGGGCAAATCACCCCAATAAGTATCCCTCCTAAGCCTCCACTGAGGTATATAAGTGACTAGTGATAAGTATTGGGTTCCACTGTATATTAGAAGAGAATTCACAAAGATTAATGTAAAAAAAGTAAAAAATTCAATGATAAGATATCCTCCGTGATGTGCACTGTAACAGATCAAACGTGTGTGATTAAGTGAGGCCAGAAGCCTGAATTTGTGGGGAAAAACCAACAGCAGTATGCCACACTCAGTTGGTGGGTTCAGGAGCACAACACGTGAAAACAAAAAAATAATAAAATAATTTCCCTGTGGCAAGGCGACCAGTAATTTGGGGCCCCCACAGGAGATGTATAACAGTCCCCAGTCCAGTATGATAATAATGACTGATGCAATATATGGAGGATAAACAATTCTTGATAACCAGTTGCTGACAGCTTCAATTTCCAACTGTAATCATCAGGCGAAAACCGTGTTCCCCCCAATTGTGTCCCCACTAACCAGATAGTAGTCCCCACAAGGGGGTGTAGAGCCTTACGGGGGTCAATGGATTGCGTTAACTACTACTAATTTGCACCACCATGTACATAGGCTCACTGAGACTACAGTCACACCTATCCCTTGTGATTTACAGCTGGCAGTGGGCAGATTCATAACCAATAGACAATTTGCTACTGGTTATAACATCTGTCTACTGCCTGATTTCAAGGAGAGAGTGCACCTAATGGGCAACTAGCATCTCAGCTTCTCCATCAGGCTCCACCTACTGTCAGCATCACTGGTTGCAAGAAGGCTCCTGGCTGTGACGTTAAAAGCATCCTTAACCACTTCAATACCGGGCTTTAATACACCACTCAATACCGTGCCTATTCTGGCACTTCTCTCCTACATGTACAAATAATCATTCTTTTGCTAGAAAATTACGTAAAACCCCCAAACATTATATATGTTTTTTTTGCAGACACCCTAGGGAATAAAACAACGGTCATTGCAATGTTTTATCTTGAACGGTATTTGCGCAAAAAAAATTCAAACGCCTTTTTTTTAATTTATTTTTTCATGAATTAAAAAAATAACAAAACTGTAAAGTTAGCCCAATTTTTTTGTAAAATATGAAAGATTATGTTACACCGAGTAAATAGATACCTAACATGTCACACAAATCTCTATAGGCAAAGCTTTGAAATTTTACCAGTTTAGATTTACAGATACCTCACATATGTGGTTTAAACGGCGTTTACATATGTCGGCGGGACTTACATGTGTGCTCGCTTTATTTTTTATTTTTATTTTTTTATCACTTTTATTTCTATTACAAGGAATGTAAACATCCCTTGCAATAGGAAATGTGTGCGACAGGTCCTCTTTATGGAGTGATGCGGGGTCAATAAGACTGGTCACCAGTTATGCTTCCAGCCTGCGCCAGACGATTCCTTCTCTGGGCCCCCGATGGCACAGGAGAGCCCGGAGAAGCACCGGATGGTGGCGGGAGGGTGGGGATGTTGCCTCCCACCGCCTATAAGAGCAATCAAGCAGCGGAACTGCCGCTATGATCGTTCTTATGGTGCGCAGGATCACTGGCACTAACAAATGAAATCTGAATGATGCCTCTTTCTGCCGGCATCATTCAGATATCCCCCCGCAAAGCCCAGGATGTCATATGTTGTCCACCAAGGATGGGAGATTCCATCTGTGGACGTCATATGACTATGGGCCAGTATTGAAGTGGTAAACAACCAATGACAGATGGGGAGGGAATAGTGGAGATAAACATGCCTGCTACACATTGTATAAAAATGGGCAGTCTGTCTGTCTCTGTATGCCCACTTACATTTGGCCTTAACTACCTCAAATGTTGTTATCTACAAACTGGAGGTATTTATTTGTATTTGGTGTAGTATTAGTGCCACTTTGTAAAATTTGCACTATTAAAAACTACCTGAATCTTATGCACATTTCGAAAAAGCTTCTGAAACAGGTAACAAGCTATTTTGAATCTGGCAAATTAACTGACAAAGGGCCATACCACAGGAAAAGTGAAGCAAACAATTTCTTGAAATACTCTGATTATGTTTAATGTAATGGCATTAAAAGAGGTTTACTGACGTTTGTGAACCAATGCTTCTAACGACAGTGTTAGATAGATTGGAACCAGGTCACAATATACAGTATATGCTATATGAACTCATTAAAAACAATGAGTGGAGATCAGAGAAAGATGGGTCGCTATAGGTAACATAGTTGCACATAATAATTGTAAATAGCTGTACTGTTTTAACCACTTGCCTACTGTGCACCTGTACCCCCTTCCTGCCCAGACAAAATTTTAGCTTCCGGTACTGCGTCGCTTTAACTGACAATTGCGCGGTCGTGCGAGGCGGCTCCCAAACAAAATTGGCGTCCCTTTTTCCTCACAAATAGAGCTTTCTTTTGGTGGTATTTGATCACCCGTGCAGTTTTTATTTTTTGGGC
Source organism: Rana kukunoris (assembly GCA_029574335.1). Taxonomy (NCBI): domain Eukaryota; kingdom Metazoa; phylum Chordata; class Amphibia; order Anura; family Ranidae; genus Rana; species Rana kukunoris. Next base: position 78,198 of record JAJQKJ010001927.1, on the reverse strand, counting down.
TATAAACAAAAAAAGAGCGTACATTTAAAAAAAAAACACAATATTTTTTGCTTTTTGCTATAATAAATATCCCATTTAAAAAAATAAATAAATACATTTATCTCAGTTTAGGCTGATTCGTAATCTTCTACATATTTTTGGTTAAAAATAAAAATAAAATAAAATCGCAATAACCGTATAGTGACTGGTTTGCGCAAAAGTTATATTGCCTACAAAATAGGGGACATAATTATGTTTTTTTTTTTTTTACTAGGAATGGCTGCGATCTGTGATTTTTTTTCGGGATTGCGACATTATAGCGGACACATTGGACACTTTTGACACATTTTTGGGACCATTCACATTCATACAGTGAACAATGCTATAAATATGCATTGATTACTGTATAAATGTGACTGGCAGGGAAGGGGTTAACCACTAGGGGGCGGGGAAGGGGTTAAATGTGTGTCCTAAGTAGTGTTCTAACTGTAGGGGGAGGGGGTTACTGGGGGAGGTGACCGATTGTGTCCCTATGTACAAGGGACACAGATCGGTCTCCTCTCTCCCTGACAGGACGTGAAGCTCTGTGTTTACACACAGAGCTCCACGTCCCTGCTTAGTTACTGGGCAATTGCGGGTGCCCGGCGGCCATCGCGGCCGCCAGGCACGCGCACGGTGCTACCAGTAATGCGACAGGCGTGTGCTTTTAATGACAGGACGTCAAATGATGTCCTGTCAGAACAATAGAGCATTCCGCCCACCGTCATTTTGCGGGTGTTAAGAGGTTAATCAAATCATTAAGCAGTAACTTTTATTTTCAAACCTACACTAAAAAATCTAAAGAAACATTTGCAGTAGCACAGTTTTGAAGGGTTCCTGTATAGCAGTTATTATCGTACTCACATTTAAAAAAAAAAAATACAAATTTTTATTTACTCTCTAAACACAATTGAGTATTCGTTCTTGTGAAATTTATAACTAGTCATTTGACTCTAAGTTAGATTTAGGTCCCTTAAATAGCTAGGATTTAAATTACCACCAAGATTACCCCTAATATAATCCATCACTGAACAATATCTGTACTCCAGTTTTGATAAATAAACCACATTTTTAATATGATTCAATTCTTTATATTAGCTTGCTGGGCTACAGATGTCTCTTCCCCCACTGCAGGTGTTATGTTACAGTCATAGAGCTGGCATAAAAAAGTTATTTTCCATAGGATATATAATAGTTTACTCTTTAAATGCAAAGGTCATTTGCAACTATCTAAACAATAGCCTCTTAGATGTGCAAAACTGCAAATTCATTTTATCAAAAATATATACTTATAAAAAGACGCTTTTCCCCCTCCTTTCAGAAGATAGATAAATGTGTTATCCACAGGGGCTTTATGACCAGAGTTGGTCTGACTGTCATTCCATGGGTAGTTCTTGTCAGTCCAACTAAACTCTGTCATCCTTCAACCCAGTTTAAATTAACAGGTAATTTGTAGATGTCACTTCAGGTTAGGCCACTCATTTTGTTTCTACTCTACCAATGCAAAACATTGGACTAATTTTTCTTGTCTTCTCTTAATAGGATTTTCATTTATAAATAGATTTATGTTCTGAAAATAAATTACTGTAACTGATGCACAGGAATGGGAGCAGAATGGACTTTCATGGAATTTTAAGTGTCTCTGCATCATTGAGATTAATAGGAACACTTCAAAGTCTAAATTCTAGAAGAGCGTAAATTCTACAAGAGCGTTGAGTTAATATTTAATTGAAATAACAGATCTGGTTGAAAACATAATTTTTAATATCTGAATTAATTTGCAAAACAAAACCATTAATTTACAAATGATCACATTTACAGTGTTAAAATGTAACAATGTACTATTACAAGAAAGTTTTGCAATCAATGCTGACGTAAAAATTAATTCTGCCAAATTTCATTAGGCTATCAAAAGTTATGGATACATATTGATGCAATAAGTCATGTTTTATGCTGGAGGAAGTAAAGAAAAATTGTTTAGAGTTTTGAAAAACTATTATAGAATTTAAAAAATATCTAAACTACTTTGGAAATTATATAATTTGTACTATGGTATAGATTCTCTGGATTACTGATGGACATTTTCACAATCTGACATTTAAACAATTTTTTTCTAACTTTCTGAAAAGGAAAAGAAGCAAAATCTTCCCAGTGGTACACAGTCAGCAAAAATAATGTGACTGGGGTATTTTACCTTCCCTACTCTATCCCTACTCTATCAAAAGCTTAAAAAAAAGTTTAGGTTATACATACATTTCTATACATAAGCCTTAAACTTCATACAGGCACATAGTCCACCTGCTTGTGGCTTAATTTTTTTTATCCAACAGATGAGCTCATTATTAACTGAATAGGCTGTGCTTAGTGTTCTTAATAAATACCTCAATAATTCTTCACAGCTGCACTCAAAACACCAAAATACAAATGATGATATCACAATATTGTTGTGCTGTGCCTTTAAAGTAAAAAACAAAAAATCAAACACAATGATGATCATGCCTACAGCTTAAGTGATACATATATTGTGTGTAATTAAAAAAGAACAAAAAAAAATAATAAAAAATAAAAATAAAAAAGTGAATCAGAATCTCCTGGTGACTTCCACCAACTCTACCACACCTACCCTCTTACCAACTGCAAAGACCCAGAAATATAGGTCTTAGTGCATTCACATCCATATAGATTCTGTTGTCACAAGTTGTCTTTAGAGCTTGAGAACCGCAGGCCACAACATCAGGGACTGTGGTAGCAAGGTGTCAAGGACCTGGGAACAGCAGGGCACACCAAAAGGGACTACAAACACATCTCTTTGATCACTCACAGTTGTCTGGCAAGAGAAACAAAACACATCCCATAGTGTATAACTGTAGACTTTAATGATCCATGTAATGTATAGCTATTCACATTGAAATGTATGTATTAGACATAATACAATATCCACCTCCACCACTAGTCCAGCAGACACAATGATGTCATCACAGGCTCTGTCTTAATGCATTTAGTCTAATGGGATGTTTTTAAGGAGTCAGACTAGCCGCAGTGGTGGATATCATGCACTCAAAAAGTAAAAAAAAAAGTAATATACTGTACATTACTTAAAGTGGTTGTAAACCCCAAAAAAATAAAAAAAATGTTTTGATGTCACAATGTAGAGTATAAGATTTTCTATCATCTGTGCCCAGTCTTGACACACAGAGTTAATACAGATCTGAGAAATCCTCTTTTATGGTCAGTGAAAATGAACAGCCTTCCAGATAAAACCCTGCCTAAATCAAAAGTCCGGTTTCTCTCTTTTTGCTTTGAGTGATAGGTTATTTACATATCTAGCTAGGACATGTTTAGTATATGTTATGTTTTGTTTACAATAACATGAGGTGATATAACATCATAACACATCCTAGTAATATACAATGAACTTTGGATCACCTCTTGTTATGATAAACATGTCCAAGCTAGATTTGTAAATAACCTGTTACTGAAAGCAATAACAGATAAACTGATTTAACCTAATTTGGCAGGTTTTTATCTGAAATTCTGTTAATTTGCACTGGACTTTAAAAGAGGATTACTCAGCACTGGATTAACTTTGTGTGGCAAGACTGGGCACAGATGATAGGAAATCTTATACTCTACATTGTGACATTAAAAAAAATTTTTTTTGGGGTTTACAACCACTTTAAGATACAATGAATAAGTAGGTAGCCCTATGTATGGGTGGGGTTTCTGGAGCCAATATGTAAAAAGGGTGTAACCAGAGCTCAAGGGAAGAGCTCAAGGAAAAAACTAGGCTCCATATACAAATACTCCATATACTCACTACAGGATATACACAATCAAAATTGCATTTAACTATTCAATTAGTTATCAAAAACCAGATCAAAACCTTCACCATACCATCAATAAATGTATTGCATAGTGGTGGATATCATTATATGCTCACCCTAGTGTCTCCAACCTAAACATCTGCTTACATATTGATAATGCTGGAGAAATATTTCCAAACACACCCACTACAGACTCATGCTGTCTTATATATACAGAGAGTCTATGTTAATCAAACTTCCAGTACTACGAAGCTCCTTACAGTTATCACAGAAGTTTCTACCAGATTGTTTATAATTCTTCTTCCCCCAGGCACCCATTTTGTTCACAGTCATATTCTGCAAATGCTCTTGTGTACAATGTGTATTAAATGCTGGAACCTAAAGTTATTCTTTTTTGTCTGGATGGAGGCAGGGGTTGATTTACTAAAGGCAAATATGCAGTTTGCAAGGGAATTTGACCCAGAGCTTTGTGAATGCGGTGAAGTTTCCCTTTGCAAAGAAAACCAAATCATATGCACATCAAATCAAAACAGTATTTATACATAAATTGTAAATAGTACATCATTTGTACTTAAGTTGTACTTAATTGGATGATGGAAGTCAGCAAAGCCCTCATTCACTAAGCTATGGGGCAGTTGCGGCCCATCCATAGAGGGAGCAAGGGCACTGCCTCCTCTATCCATGCATCTGGCCCCCTGATCTACATATAAGAGCATCGGACTATGGATTCCAATGTGGGGTGGGTGTGTTTTTTAAGCACCTGATTAAAGCCAGAGGCTCTAATAGGCTTCAAAAAAGGGTGGGTTAGGAGAGCAGAGCATTGCACTTTGAGTTCATCCAGTTGTGTGACGATAGCGAATACATTTTTGCTATTTTCACACTAAAGTTCCTCCTTACCAATCAAGAGGCAGGTCATAAGACCTGTTTCTTAACTGGCCAAAGGGTAAGGCAATCCTATTGGATGCCTAGTGCTTAGGTGTAAAAGAGAGGAGACAGAAGGCGGAGGAAGCCACTGCCAGCACCCCGTCACCCGCACAACGCCGCCCACAAGGACCGTGCTGGAGGACACCACAGCCCACTACATAGATCAGGTAAGTGCCAGACCGCCATTGTCACGTGGTAGATCTGTGCTGAAATAGCCACCCAAAGCAGTCTCACCTTATCTGGTTTAAATGGGCCCTAAGGAAATGTTCCTCATAGCAGTGGCGGCTGGTGGGTTTTTATTTTTGCGCAGCGGCAATACGAACACCCCCCCCCCCCTGGCTGGTGGCGCGTTTGGTGCAGTATTTTTTCCAACGCAGTGCAGTGTGAAGCAAACAATCACTTCGTACTGCACTGCCAGCGAGTGAACTATATGGCCGCGTACACACGACCGAGAAACTCGATGGGCGAAACACATCGTTTTCCCCGTCAAGTTCCTTGTTCAGCTGTCAAAAAACTCGTCGAGCCCAATTTTCCCATTGCCCGTCAAGGAAATAGAGAACATGCTCTCTTTTTGGCTCGACGAGTTCCTCGACAGTTTTCCCGGCGAAAAGTGTACACATGACCGGTTTTCTCGGCAGAATACGTCTCCCATCGAGTTTCTTGCTGAATACTGACGAGAAAACCGGTCGTGTGTATGGGCCTCAGAGATGTCTGTGTGGCATCTCAATGTTTTTTTTAAAAACAAAAAAGGGAACAGTGCAATGTGCTGAAATTAGTGCATGAGCACTGTGATATGCTGGCAAGAGCACATCACATGGCAGTCACAGCATTGTAACTATGGCTGGTGTGAACTAGCTCTTACAAAGTGCAACAGCCTATTTGTATTTAGTAATTAAACCCAATGAGTTAAAAAATTCCAAATTGGTCTGAGCGACTTCTTTATTAAAGTACAGTACAGTTAAAGTACAGTTCTTGGAAAACAGCTTCTCTTACAGAGTGAGGTAAGTGCCTTAAAAGATCAGTAAAGGATTTTTTTTTAATGCTAAATAACTTGCTTTACATTATAGCAGTACTGCTTTCATGTCCTCCATGTCCGTTTTTGCTTAGAAGTTGCTGTAATCCCTTACTGAACTCCACACTTCCTGCATATCTGGCTCCTTATGAAAAAACTCATGGTAGCTTTTCATTGTGGTCCATGATCAAGAAGATGTGATTACTATGTGTCTAAAACTCCTCAGAACCATTTTAAATCAGATTCAGCCCTGGTTCACACTGGGCTGCGGGAGTGAAATTGCGCGATTTCAGCTGAACTCGCGCGATTTCAATCCCTCTGGCAGTCCCGATTTCGGCGCGATTTAGGAGACATCTGTGTAGGTTTCTGCACAGATGTCAATGTAAATCGCGTCCTGAAATCGCAAAAAGTACAGGAACTACTTTTTGGAATCGGTGCAGCGCCGCCCCGATTAGGACGGTGTCATTGCCGGCAATTGCCGCCGATTTGAGATGCGATTTCACATGTGAAATCGCATCTCAAATCGAACTAAATCGTACCCAGTGTGAACCTGGGCTCAATTTAAAAACAAACACTGCACACAGAACAAACTGAAACTAGTTATAAAACTAAACCAAATTGCAGGCACATTATATGATTGATTTTTATCAATTTTTAATCATTTTTAAAAGGAATCAGTTAACTATTATGTCTCTATACCCTGTAAACAGTATTTCAGCAAAAAAAAAAAAAAAAAAATGTTTTTCCTTTACTACTCCTTTAATGCCTGACACATTGGTTTCACATCTGATCACATATAAAATGTTGTTTACAAAGTTATTTGCACAGTCAAGTGGGATTCAATAAGTGGTAAAAGTTTTGACACTGGTAGCTTAGAGGCGCCTGGAGCTGCTCTGGTAAGAGCATCTATTAATTGTAAATGTAGTGCAGCAAAAATATTGTTGCCTAGAAGTGGTGCCTTTCTTTACACTGTAGAATTAAGCATTCACAGTAGTTGATTGCATCTTTACAGTTACTGGCAGGCAACCAAGCCCAGGAATAGGGAATCTAAGATCAGTACAGTAATACCTTGGTTTATGAGTAACGTGGTATACAAGCATTTTGAAAGACAAGCAACATTTTTTTTTTTTTAAGTTTTGCCCTGATATTGATTTATGAGCAGTAGTTTTACTGTAAAAACAAAAGAATTACACTCACAAAGTTAAGGAGTTTGGTGATCATCCATGTAAAGCCACTGTGTATATATAGAGTAATGCTGTCGGAGACACCCAGAGACACTCCCAGCTGGGTGGAGTCGGCGTAACGTGCATTTGGAGCACCCAGAAGTGATGTCAAGAGTTCCCGAGTATCTCCGAGTTCTCCAGGAACATTGACATTGTGGGTGTGATTTTTTTTTTTCATTGAAACTTATTTTTTTGTTTGTTTTTTTCAACACATGGGGTACAGTACACTATTCCTACTACAGTACTGTACAGTATTAATATGAGCTTTTGCTCATATTTTTATCATTTTTATATGAACAACAAATGGTTGTGTCAGGGGTTATGTACACAAAATTAATGTTACAGATGTACCATCAATCTATAGCACATTAACGGCGCTAACGAAAAAGTTCATAAAATAATCTCAGAACCTAAAAATATGAATTACCACATCCTGCTTTAAAGAAGCCTAAATCTAAGTATTCACCAGCAGGCGCTAGTATGCAACCAAGTATCAAAAGCACAAGCGCTCAATGCCACTACAAACAATATAAGTACTACAATAAATGCATATGCAATTAAAATAAAAATGAACGCAATTTAAAATAATATGACATATGTAAAAGTGATAATGTTAATAACACAAGTCCTTCAATGAGTCCTATAAATAAAGATTTGGAGAGCACTTAAATGTATAGGTTTCTGCAGTTTAGGCTTGCATTAATAAACAAAATTTGCCTCGACGGGATCCCCCAAGAGGACCTCACTCACCAGATAGACGAGTAAGATGTGCAGTCAAACACTTGTTGTTTCACACTTGTATACAGTGGCTGGAAGGCTCCTCACAATCTCCACTCATCTCTGGTCAATGTTAAATGTGTTAATCCTCCCATAGGTGGATGGTCATGTAAGGAGAGAAAAGATACTCCACATAGTGTAAAACTGTATTTTATTTAACAAGGGCTCTCTTCAAAGTTACACTTACAAAAACGAGGTTTAAAAGTCAGCGCTTAAACACTAGTCCATAAGGAGAGCGGCTCTCACTGTGCTGTCTGCCGGGGGATTCCTCCTCCTGACGCCGTGAGTCCCGGGATGCTGCTCGCTCGATTGGCTAGTAGGATCATGTGGCCTTGCCCTGACGCATTTCGTGATTGGACACAAGTCTAGGAACGTCTTCAGAGGGCGTGGCCACGTGACGTGATGCATCTCTTTATATAGCGCTATGATAATAAGATACACTCCCACCGTGTGACATAAATCACCAGCTGGGTGCGCGTCTTCAATGTTTATCAGCTCTCAGCTGATGCAACGCTGCTCTCCCTGCGCGCACCAGCTTTGGCTGTAACAAAAAACAAATCCTGTTCACGGAGCACAGAGATGACCAATGTCAGCACTCCTGATGGAAACAGGAGATATTGCATTCGGAAAGCTCCTATTGCATAACATGTAATACAATTTACAAATCTTTATATAGTCCTCTATTTTCCAGATACTACGTGGACCTATGAAGTACATTTGTCTCATGTTAAAGAACGGATCAAATAAAATTTAAATGAATTAAAATTATATAAAAACTCATGCTATACTTGCTATTGATCTGCTATTAAACCTTATACATTAAAAAGGTACACATTTGAAACAAATATGAAACAGGTAACAGCACAATAGAATCATTCATAAACCATATAAGTGCATATGCTAGTATATTTTTAGATACATGCACTTATTCAAAAGAAAGTTTAAATAACTCCTCTATAGGTTTAGGATGAGTCATAGACAATTAGGTCATTATTAACTACTACTCTTAATTGACCCTCATAGTCCGTTGATTCTATAGGACACAATGTCAACTTTATATATATGTATTTCCTCCCGTCTGTGGTGGCGCCATCTTCTGGATAATCAGAATAAGACAAGACATAAGGGTGAATGTTGCAATGTGAACACATATACACATATATGTGTACTCTTACATACGCATTCACCCCCATAAAAGGTGCCTATCTTAAAATGTAGAAATGGAGGATAAGTCAAAAAAAGTATAAATAAAAGGTATGATTAATTACTTTCTTATATAAATTGGCTAGTTCTCATTATATGCCAAGGACTTAATCTGATGATATTGTATAATCCTATGTATTGTTTTAATGGTTGCTAATAAAGCAATTCAGGTCCAATTCAATATTTAAACCTTTCGGGCTAAGGGAATTGGTCAAAAAAATCCATTTGGTTTCGGATTTTGAGATCTCCCTTACCATATTAGCACCCCTCCACTTTTGTTTTATTTTCTCAACTCCCCAAAATTTTTAGTCCGATTGGATTACTCTCGTGCTTTTGAAGGAAGTGTAGGGAAACACTGTGATCCTCATATTTAGTTTTAATATTATATATATATGCTCAGATACTCTTTTGCCTAAGGTTCTCTTAGTACGCCCTATATATAACAAGCCACAAGGACATTCCAGAGCATAAACTATGTGTGTTGATGCACATGTTATGCAATCTGTTATTTGGAATTGTCTACCATTAGCTGAGGAGGTGAAATTAGTAAAGGCTCGTCAGTGGGTTGATACCTGTTGGCATGCTTTGCATCGTCGACAGGCGAAGAAACCATTTTGCTCCCAAAACATCTGCAATGGTTTAGGTTGATCTAGTACTTTTTTAACAACATGATCTCCAAAGGAGGAAGTTTTTTTATATATGAAAGCTGGTACTTCGGGTAAGGACTGTTGGAGGATTTTGTCCATTGTGAGGATATTCCAATTCTTCTTGAAAATATTCTCAATATCCTCTGTATTGTTCATGATACTGGGATATGAAGCCCCATTCGTGCATCTGATTCTCAGGTCTTACTTTGGGTTGCAGTAATTGCTCCTGGGTATTTTTACCTACTTCCTCTTGGATCTTATCTAAGACATCTTTGTCATAACCCTTTTCAATGAAACGATGTTTAATCAGAGATGCCTGGGATACATAATCGTACTGTTGGGTGCAGTTACGGCGTATACGCATAAATTGGCCTTTTGGTATATTTTGCAGCCAATGTGGATGGTGTCCACTCTGCACTGGGATGTAACTATTCCTATCACTACTCTTAAAGTAGGCTTTAGTTATCAGTTTACAATCTTCCTTCATGACTGTTACGCCAAGGTAGTGTATTTGCTCTTTATCCCAATTGAATTCCAAGTTAATATTATTTGTATTGGTATTCAGCCATGCGGAGTACTCTTTCAAGGATTCCTCGGTGCCCTGCCATACTATGAACAGGTCATCGATGTATCGCGTATAGAATACTAGTTCGCTACGTCTGTTTTGGTAGATCCACTTATCCTCCCATTCACTCATAAAGAGGTTCGCTAAACTTGGTGCGAACTTCGCGCCCATAGCCACTCCTGTCTTCTGACTATAAAATTCACCCGCATACCAGAAATAATTCCTAGTTAGACAAAATTCCAAAATCATACCTAGAAATTTCTTCTGTATATATGGATAGGTCTTCTTGTTGGCATAATGCCCAATTCAGAGCCAGGAGTGCATCGTCGTGTTGTATGTTTGTATATAGCGATGCAACGTCTGCAGTGACCAGGTAAACATCTGTATCTTTGGGAACATTAATTTGACCCAATTTTTGCAGAAAACTAGTCGTATCCTTCAGGTATGCTTTAGTGTTTTGTACACTGGTTTGTAGGAAGTGGTCCAAGTACTGTCCTACTCTAGCTGTGACTGATTCAATGCCGTTAACGATTGGCCTTGCTGGAGGAATGGTGGAATTTTTATGTACTTTAGGTACTGTATAGATGGTTGGAATACGGTTGAAGCTAGGGCAGAGGTATTGTTTTTCCTTTTTGGTAATTACTCTCTTATAGTAACCAAAGTCTACCAAATTCCGAAGGTCATCTTTATAGCTCTTAGTGGGGTCTTTTGGTAGATGAGTGTATGTCGTCTCATCTTTAAGCATGTTTAGCAGTTGGGTGTGGTAAAAGGATTTATCCATAACAACCACCCCTCCCCCTTTATCTGCTGGTCGTATAATAACTTATTTTCTTGCTTCTAGTGCTTTGATGCCTTCTCTTATGTGATTGGGATTTAGGCTGGTTGTGGAACACATTTGCTGAGTTTCCATTATTTCTTATAGGAATTTTGCTTTGATATAAGAGTACTTTGGATTAAAAGCATTTCTTCTGGAACAAATTATGCTTGCAAACCAAGTTATTACTGTACCCAATTTTAAAGTAGGTATAGTAATTGATTTGATTGCAAATTACCTCTAGTAGATTTCTGCAGTGTGGAGACAGCAGATACTGCATCAAGCATCAGGATAATGAAGAAGTCCATAATTTAAAGACTGAACTTATGTGAGACTTGCACTCATGAACTATTAATAAGTATTAAAAAATGTCCCTTGTTATAAAAAAAAATAGAAACAAAGACAAAAGCAAAAAAATTAAAGGAACACTTTTGAATCAGAGCTCCTGGGATATTAATCTGGTCAGTTAAGTAGCAGAGGGGGAGGGGTGTATACAGAGGGGTTGTTAATCAGTTTCAGCTGCTTTGCTGTTAGGGTCCTTTCACATGGAGCGGACCATTTTCCGGTCCGCTCCGTGTGTGTCCGTCGGCTCAGCGGGGATCCCTGCTCAGCTGTCGGTGGACAGGGCGGTCCCCGCACACTGTGCAGGGACCGCCCTGTCTCTCCTCCGCTCTCCCCTATGGGGAATCGGATGAATACGGACCGTTTGTCCGTATTCATCCGATCCACCGGACCTTTAACAGATGCAGATCATTGCGGACGTTAGCGGAATGCATCATCCGCTAACGGACGCAATCCCATAGGGGCCCATTACAAGTCCGTAAACGGACTTGTAAAAACGGAGGGCGGATGCGGACGTCTGAAAGGGGCCTTGATTGAAATTAACAACAGGTGCACTAGATGGGCAACAATGAGACGACCTCCAAAACAGGAATGTTTTTTCAGGTTGAGGTGTCTGACATATTTTTTCCCTACTCATCTTTTTTGACTGTTTTTAACTAGTTTTGCATTTGGCTAGGGTCAGTGTCACTACTGGTAGCACGAGGCGGTTGCAAAGGCAGTCCAACTCTTCCAGGATGGCACATCAATACGTGTCATTGCCAGAAAGTTTGCTGTGTCTCCCAGCACAGTCTCAAGAGCATGCAGGAGACAGGCAGTTACTTGGACAGAGTCGTAAGAAGGTCCTTAACCCATCAGCAGGACCGGTATCTGCTCATTTTTGCAAGGAGGAACAGGATGAGCACTGCCAGAGACCTCCAGCAGGCCACTAAATGTCTCTGACCAAACAATCAGAAACAGACTTCATGGGGGTGGCCTGAGGGCCCGAAATCCTCTAGTTTGCTCTGTGCTCACTGCCGGACACTGTAGAGCTCAATAGGCATTTTTTATTGAACACCAGAATTGGCAGGTTCGCCACTGGTGCCCCATGCTTTTCACAGATGAGAGCAGGTTCACCCTGAGCATTTGTGACAGATGCGAAAGGGTCTGGAGAAGCTTTATGCTGCCTGTAACATCGTTCGGCATTACCGGTTTGGTGGTGGGTCAGTGATGGTCTGGGGAGGCATATCCATGGAGGGACGCACAGACCTTGACAGGCTACACAATGGCACCCTGACTGCCATTAGGTATTGGGATGAAATCCTTGTGCCCATTGTCAGACCCTACGCTGGTGCAGTGGGTCCTGGGTTTCACCTGGTGCATGACAATGCCTGGCCTCATGTGGCGAGAGCATGCAGCTAGTTCTTGGAGGATGAAAAAATTGATACCATTGAATGGCCCCCAAGCTCACCTAACCTAAATCCAAAAGAACACCTCTGGGACATTATGTTTCGGTCCATCCGGTGCCGCCAGGTTGCACCTCAGTCTGTTTCGGAGCTCAGAGATGCTCTGGTCCAGATCTGGGAGGAAATACCGCAGGACACCATCCGTCGTCTAATTAGGAGCATGCCCTGATGTTGTCAGGCATGCATACAAGCACTTGGGGGCCATACAAACTAATGAGGACCATTTGAGTTGTTGCAATTTTCAGGATGTCTTTGAATTTAGCCCTCTGTAGGTGGATAATTTTCATTTCCATCAAATGATGTGCCATCCTTTCATTCCGAACACATCACCCAGTCCATATCAGTATAGATATCTAGCATGAGATTTTTGCCTGTTGAGATCTGATATGTTTACAAAGTGTTCCTTTAATTTGAGCAGTGTATATCTATCTTTAACCACTTAATCACCGCCCTATAGACGAAATACGGCTATAGGGCGGTTCCTGTACTCTAACAGGACGTCCATGGACGTCCTCCGTTAGAGTCAGGTGTGCGCGCCCAACCGGGCGCGCACACGCGATCACCGGTGCTCACCGGGTCCACGGGACCCGCAGCACCGATGATCGCGGTAAGGAGCCAATGGCGGCGGCTCCTTACCACGTGATCGCGCCGCCAATTGACGGCGCGACCACGTGTGTAAACAAATCTGACGTGCGTCAGATCCGCGCGCCCGAGCGGGCGCGACACGCTCACGGCGCTCGGCGGGTCCACGGGACCCGCAGCGTCAGTGATCTCGGTAAGGAGCCAATGGTGGCGGCTCCTTACCACGTGATCGCGCCGTCCAATGACGGCGCGATCACATGTAAACAAACCGCGTCACTTGCTGACGCCGGTTCTTCCCTCCTCTCGCTGTACCGATCGGTACAGCGTGAGAGGAGAGCGCGGATGGCTGCAGTCACAGATCCATCCATCCCTGCTCAGCCATCCCTGCATTAACTCCTTCCTTCCCTGCGCAAAACTCTGCATACCCCCCACAATACTCTGCATACCCCCCAATACTCTGCATACCCCCCAATACTCTGCATACCCCCCAATACTCTGCATACCCCTCAATACTCTGCAATACCCCGCAGTACCCCGCAATACCCCGCAATACCCCGCAGTACCCCGCAATACCCCGCAGTACCCCGCAGTACCCCGCAATACTCCGCAGTACCCCGCATACTCCGCAGTACCCCCCAATACTCTGCATACCCCTCAATACTCTGCATACCCCTCAATACTCTGCAATACCCCTCAGTACTGCAATGTACGCAATACCCCGCAAACCCCGCAGTACCCCACAATACCCCGCAGTACCCCGCAGTACCCCGCAGTACTCCGCAGTACCCCGCAATACTCCGCAGTACCCCGCAATACTCTGCATACCCCGCAATACTCTGCATACCCCGCAATACTCTGCATACCCCGCAGTACCCCCCAATACTCCGCAGTACCCCCCAATACTCTGCAGTACCCCCCAATACTCTGCAATAATCTGCAATACTCCCGTACTGCACAATACTCCCGCACAATACTCCCGCACAATACTCTGCTACCCCCGAACAATACTCTGCAGTACCCCCGCGCAATACTCCCCGCGCAATAGCAATACTCCCCGCGCAATACTCCCCGCGCAATACTCCCCGCGCAATACTCTGCAATCGTTTTTTTTTTCAGGCTTCCCAGCCTAGAGGGGAGATGTGGGGTCTTATTGACCCCATATCTCACTGTAAAGAGGACCTGTCATGCTATATTCCTATTACAAGGGATGTTTACATTCCTTGTAATAGGAATAAAAGTAACCAAAACATTTATTTTTGGGGAAAAAGGTGTCAAACTAAAATAAATAAAGTAAAATGAACAATAAAAAAAAAAAAAAAAAAATTACAGCGCCCCTGTACCCGTGTGCTCGTATACAGACGCGACCGCACACGTAAGTCCCGCCCACATATGAAAACGGTGTTCAAACCACACATGTGAGGTATCGCTGCGAACGTTAGAGCGAGAGCAATAATTTTGGCCCTAGACCTCCTCTCCAACTAAAAAGATGTAACCAGGAAAAACATAAAGCGTCGCCTATGGGGATTTTTAAGTCGCGTAGTTTGGCGCCATTCCACAAGCGTGTGCAATATTGAAGGGTGACATGTTGGGTATCTATTTACTCGGCGTAACTTCATCTTTCATATTATGCAAAAACATTGGGCTAACTTTACTGTTTTTTTTTTTTAAGCACAAAACTGTTTTGTTTCCAAAAAAAAACGCGTTCGAAAAATTGCTGTGCAAATACAATGCGAGATAAAAAGTTGTAACGGCCGCCATTGTATTCTCTAGGGTCTTTGCTAAAAAAGCATATATAATGTTTTGGGGTTCTATGTAATTTTCTAGCAAATAAATGATGATTTTTACATGTAGGAGAGAAATGTCAGAATTGGTCTGGGTGTTCCAGAACGCCTGATGGCGCTCCCTGCATGTTGGGCCTCTGTATGTGGCCACACTGTGTAAAAGTCTCACACATGGGGTATCGCCATACTCGGGAGGAATAGCAGACTGTGTTTTGGGGTGTAATTTGTGGTATGCATATGCTGTGTGTGAGAAATAACCTAATAATATGAACATTTTGTGGAAAAAAAATTAAAATAAAAAAATCTTGATTTTGCAAAGAATTGTGGGGAAAAAATGACAACTTCAAAAAACTCACGATGCCTCTTTCTAAATACCTTGGAATGTCTTCTTTCCAAAAAGGGGTCATTTGGGGGGTATTTGTACTTTTCTGGCATGTTAGGGTCTTAAGAAATGAGAGAGGCTGTCAGTACATCAGATGTGATCAAATTGATCAATTTTCAGTAATTGGTACCATAGCTTGTAGACCCCATAACTTTCACCCAGACTAAATATTATCCAATTTTTTTTTTTTTTTTGTTACCAAAGATATGTAGCAGTATACATTTTAGGCCAAATTTATGAAGAAAAATTACTTTTTTGCAAAATTTTATAATAGAAATGAAGAAAAATTCATTTTTTTACAAAATTTACGTTCTTTTTTCATTTATTAAAAACCGCAGAGGTGATCAAATACCACCAAAAGAAAGCTCTATTTGTGGGAAAAAAAGGACAAAAATTTCATTTGGTTAGAGTGTTGTATGACTGAGTTATTGCCATTCAAACTGTGAGAGCACCGAAAGCTGAAAATTGGTCTGGTTATTAAGGGGGTTTAAGTGCCCAGTGGTCAAGTGGTTAACCACTTAAGACGCAATTCAACGCTGCGTCGCTTTAACTAACAATGCGGTCATGCGCCATGGCTCCCAAACAAAATTGACATCCTTTTTTCCCACAAATAGAGATTTATTTTGGTGGTATTTAATCACCTTTGCGGTTTTTATTTTTTGCGCTATAAACAAAAATAGAGTGACAATTTTGAAAAAAAAGCAATATTTTGTACTTTTTGCTATAATAAATATCACCATTTAAAAAAAAAAGAGTTTAGGTCGATATGTATTCTTCTAGATATTTTTGGTAAAAAAAAAAAAAAACGCAATCAGCATATATTGATTGCTTTGCGCAAAAGTTATAGCATCTACAAAATAGGGCATAGTTTTATGGCATTTTTTTTTACTAGTATTGGCGGCGATATATGCGATTTTTATCCTGACTGCGACTTTATGGCAGACACTTTTGGCACATTTTTGGTACCATTGTCCTTTTTACAGCGATCAGTGCTGTAAAAAAAACTGATTACTGTGAAAATGACACTGGCAGTGAAGGGGTTAAACTAGACACATGGCGTGAAGGGGGGGATTAGATGTGTGCTGAACAGGGGGGAGGGTCTTAGGGACGAACTTATAACTGGGCGAGGGGCTACCACGTATACAGTCACTGTCACTGATCACTGATCACGGGGAACAGTAGATCAGTGACATGTCACTAGGCAGAACATGGGGAAATTACTTTTACAAGTACAATTGTATGTAAGATAACAGTATATATTGACACAATAGGGCAATTGCATTTACTCATTGTTAAAGTATTAGAAGATATACAATGTCATCTAAATCATAAAAGTATCATATGCTACAGGATTTTTATATAACAGGCAAACAGTTTCACAAGAGAATCTAAAATATCCCACAATAATGAGTTTGTTCTGTCACCTAATACCTTTGAGCAACATGCTACTTTCCAACTGGCAGCTGATGAGTTAGAACTTGATGGATGTTTCAAACATATAAATGGAAGTTAATAGATTCCAACTGCTAATTATTGCAGTTAGGGAGGACTGACTGATATCATATGTGAAAATCAAGCCCTGTGAGATTTGGGTTACATGACAAAATGCCAAAAGGACTGAGAAGAAAAAGTAGTGTTTTTCATTTTTACTAGAAAAGCTTTACATATGTGGCATGCCGTGTGTTTTAAATTCCCAATAAATTTCTGTGTAATATTTATATTGTTGACTGTTTGCTAACATTAATAATAATATAATTAAACAAATATATTCGTTACAAAAATATTTTTAGCTGCCATATATAGTTATCAGTTCTTTCTGTATTTCGCCGGTGTCTGGTCGAGCTGGTTCCTCCATCGGATAGGTTACTGCCTCTACTGCGCAGGCGCGGCCAGAAGGGGGGCATGCGCAGTAGGAGGCCACGGAAATCTCCAAGCCTCAACAGCTGAATGGAATAAAAGAAAATGTTCCGCGCCAAACAAAATATATATAAAAAGATAAAGCTGCTACTTAATAGACAAATAAAAATTGTCACGTTGTGAGATAAAAAGTAGGTGCGCTAATTACATATAATAAGACACAAATCAATGTGCTAAATATATACTGAAGTACATAGACATAAACTACAAAGTATTGTCCATATTATTGTTGCCAACAATCACCATACAGTTCATAATAGTGTATTGTTACAAAGTCCCATTTGGTGCAATAGTTGCTGAAAACTTCTTCCAAAGTCTTGAATGCGTGTATAGAAACTTCCACCACACTCTAATGATTTCACCCAAAAGTGCTCAATAGGTATATGCACGCAACAGCTGAATGTCGGCTTAGATGAGCTCGCTCCCGATGCCTGATGCCTGCTTATACAGTAAACACTGCTCTACGCAGCAAGGGGCGGATGTGATATTGTGCAGTGCTTTTTTGATTGGTTATCCACGCCGCACTATACAGCAAGGGGCAGATGTGAGACGTCCAGTTTATTAAGAAAACCATCCCCCAAAGACTGCTCAATATCACATCTGCCCCTTGCTGTAAAGAGCGGCGTGGTAACCAATCAAACAAGCACTGCACAATATCACATCCACCCCTTGCTGTGTAGAGCAGTGTGTACTATACAGTGTATAATCAGGCATCGGGAGAGAGCGCATCTGTAGCTGACGAACAGCTGTTCCCGCTCAGAGTTTTCCGTCAGCTCGGATTGCTCCTGTGCACTCCAGAGGGAACCATATCGATAGGAGGAATGAGATGGGCAGAACACTGGGACAGGTAGAGGAATAGTTAACTGCCCCCCTGAATTCTCCCTATTCTTCTGTATTTATACATAAAACACAATGGAAAACTCAGTTTTATAATCATGTGTCTGTTACTGGAGAAACAAAGATTTCACTGAGAAAAAAAAGGACATTTCAACCCAAATACTCTATGCCAGTATGACTTGCTGTACAATCTGCATCATACAATGTTCTATAAAATGTTGGCCATACACTACACTTTATACAGTCCAAAACTGAGATGTAAACTGTACTTTCAGTAAGTAAAAAATACATAAGAACATTTTTTTTTTTTTTACTAATGGCAAATCCACGTTGCACTACAAGTGCAAACTACAAGTGCAAAGTGAACTTGAAATTGCACTAAAGTGCACTTGGAAGTGCAGTTGCTGGGACATCATCATAAAAAACAGCATTTTAGTTTGCACATGATTGGATAATAAGCAGAGCTTCCCCTCATTTCAGATCTACCCCATAGATGTACAGCGACTGCACTTCCAAGTGCACTTTCAATGCAATTTCAAATGCACTTTGCACTTGTAGTTTTCACTTGTAGTGCAAAGTGGATTTGCCTTTCGTAAATAACCCCCAAGAATCCAGTGAAATTCTTAATCCCAAATCACCAAAGTCATCATTCATTTGGTAATTTATGGTGGATTTAATGTATAAAATTCTCAAATATGAAGGATCTGCTTTCAGCTGTACATGTAAGCACATTCTTGGACAACCACACACTGGCATATCATACACAAATGGATGACTGATCAGTAAATCAATTTAGGAGATCTGCCCTTTTTTGCTGATACAGCATGGATTGGTAACTTATTCCCTATTCATTCAGACATATGGAGCCTCAAAGCACCTTTAGACCTCATACACACGGTTGTTTTAAAAACGGGCTGCAAAGCTAGTAATAACGCCTGGAAAAAAGTGGCGTTAAAAGCACGTTTTTATTAGCGTTTTGACTTGGCATCAATGTGTGTTAAACGTCATTTGTAAGCATTATCGCTAAGGCGTGTTTTTTCAAAAAAAAATTCCTCTGCTTTTCCATTCCCAAATGACCCACAATGCCAAGTAAAAGTATAAAACAACATGCAATATCACATAATAAACATTTTTACAGCTTAAAAACGCTGACGCTAAAAAAACATTGGCATAGTGCTAATTCACATTTTTTTTTAGCATCAGCGTCAGCATCAAAACAGCTCTAATGCTGGAGCCTCAAAAAGCGCTGGTCCTTGTTTTTTTTTTTGGAACTGTACCGGACGCCAGGGTTGGGTCCTGGATGGATGCTATGTAGCGCCAATTTTTGGAGTCTGGTCCCTTTAAGGCAGTGGTGTAGGGTTCAGGAGGTCACCCAGAAGGGGTGAGAAAAACCATCAAATTAAATGTTGATACAGAGAGGACAGGCTTACAGTCCTCTCTGTCCTTCTTAATATCATTTGGGGGCCCGGAATTTCGGAGACTCTAAAGTGACATTCGGGAGGGAAAGAGCCTCCCCTTCTGACCCCTGGCTTTCAGGCACATGGGGGGTAAGAACTCCCAGGAAATCAGATAAAAGGACAGGAAGTGCTGATTGAGGGTGTGGAGGAGTATGGGAGTGAACCTGTCTGCAGAAGCTGTGCACTGCTGAGAAGGACTGGAATACTTACCAAACCATGTGTGCCTTTGTTTTGCTTTATTTGCTGTGATGAAGGAAAGACAGACTTTTTCATTTATGCTGGAGACATAAGCAGGACTTTTGTTTTGATGATTTTCCCTGTGTGCTGAAGAAAGTGTTCTTTTGTTTGGTTTGATCACAAATAAAAACCCTTTTTTGTTCACTACTACGATTTAAGCACTTAATCTCGCAGAGCTAAAGAACCCCTAAAGTTCACAGAGCTTAAAAATGATCATGCCTGTTACAGCTCAAAAACACGATGGTGTGTATGAGCCCATTGAATAACATGGAGTGGCGTTCTTAAGCAGCTAAAAAAGCTCAAAAAAGCCACTGTTAAAACATCGGTGTGTATGAGGCCTTAGGCAGACATGCAGAAAAATAAATAATAGACAGCACTCCAAACAGCTAATTCAATGGACCACTTGGTCTTTTTCCTGACATCACTCTTCTATGTTTTTAAAAATCGCTTGCCTCTTCAACTGTTGACCAAAGGGAGCCAAACCATGCTTCACAAACTCAGCAGGAAAGTTTGAAGCTCAACATCGATGATAACAGATCTTCGCTAATTTTTTTTTTGTTTACAAACACTTTTATTATGGATAAGGTGATAGCACAAGATTTTAACAGTGATAGAAGATGTACAAGTGAGAGAGTCATTTACATTATACATTATATCCGAGTAAAGACATATCATATGAGAAAATACATTTATTACATTATAAATCTGTATAAAATTTGTGGGAAAAGATCTGTGGGTGTGCTAAATTAGAATAACAGTAGTGGACATTACACCAGTAGTGAGGTTTCCCATAAAGTACATTTTTTTTTGTATGTATGCATGGTGTCATATAATGTGTGGTGTATTCTTTCTGATAATTTGATCTTTGCCATACGGTTAAGAACCTGAGGCCATGGTACGTTGGATGAGATTTTAACAGTGATAGAAGATGTACAAGTGAGAGAGTCATTTACATTATACATTATATCCGCGTAAAGACATATCATATGAGAAATACATATATTACATTATAAATCTGTATACAATTTGTGGGAAAAGATCTGTGGGTGTGCTTAATTAGAATAACAGTAGTGGACATTACACCAGTAGTGAGGTTTCCCATAAAGTCAATTTTTTTTGGTATATATGCATGGTGTCATATAATGTGTGGTGTATTCTTTCTGATTATTTGATCTTTGCCATACGGTTATGAACCTGAGGCCATGGTACGTTGGATGAATGCCAGTTGAAATCGATGGCCCAGTGGATAGAGCTAAGTAGAGTGTGGATTAGTCTAGAACTGGCTATTGGTATGTCTTGTATGGGGGAGAATAGAAGGCACATTTGGGGTGTAACTGGGATCTTTCTGCCTGAAATTTGATCAATAATGAGACTTGCATTGTGCCATATGTTTTTTAGGTGGGAGCAATTCCCAAATATATGTAATAGTGTCCCGTGTGTAGGGCAGCCCCTGAAACAGAGTGGGGATGTTGATGGGTAGAATGAGTTAAGTTTGGCAGGGATGAGATACCACCTATAAAGCAGTTTAGTGGCAGATTCTCTGATGGTGGTCGTTTTGGTGCATTTGTGTAGGTTTTCAAATATGGTATCCCATTGTTCAAGGGAGAATGAAACGTTTAGGTCTGATTCCCATTGTAGCACGGGGTGTGTTTTTTCAGGCATATTGAATTTGTTTCAATTTTTATAAATTTTGGAAATTAATTAATTAGTCCCGTGGAGAGGAAATACAATTCTGTTTGAATTGTGAGAAGGGGATACATAGAGTGAGTGAGTAGTATTTTTGGTAGAAGTGCTTTATCTTTGTATAATGTTCATGTTCTGTAGGTGCAAGGTCATACTTACTGATTGTTCTTCGAACAGGAGCCAGGAGATTTGGGAGGCTGGGACATACCATTGTGCAAGTTGGGTGAATTTGGCTGACAGAATCGCCCAATTATTTTAACCACTTGCTGACCGGCTCACACCGATATATGGCGGCAAAGTGGTTCGTATGGGTATGTCTGTACCTTTAAGGATGATAGTAGGCAGGATACTGTAGTAAAAAAAATTATATTAGGAAAAATGGCATAAAAATGCCACAAATCTTTCCCATAGTTTGTAGACGCTATAACTTTTTCGCAAACCATTCAATATACTCTCATTACGATTTTCCTCTACTAGAAATATGTAGAAGAATATATATTGGCCTAAACTGAGGAAGAAATTAGTTTTTTAAAACATTTTTGGGGATATTTTTTATAGCAAAAATTAAAAAATAGTTTTTCTTTTAATATTGTGGCTCTTTTTTTGTTTATAGTGCAAAAAATAAAAACCACAGAGGTGATCAAAAACCAACAAAAGAAAGCTCTATTTGTGGGAACAAAAAGAACATAAATTGTGTTTGGGTGCAGATGTCAGTTAAAGCAACGCAGGGCCTGGTCATTAAGCAGTCAAAACTTCCGGTCTGTAAGTGGTTAAAGACAGACAAAGCACACCGCAGTCTGACCGGGAACTGCCACTTTCTACTGTGTACACTGTGATTAAAGGGGTTGTAACAGATTTTTTTTTCATAATAAGCATCCTTTACCTGCAGACATTCCTCTTTTCACTTCCTCATTGTTCGTTTTTGCTCAGAAGTTGTTCTATTTCTTCTCTGTTCTGTTCACTTCAGGCTTGTCTGATTGTTACTCACCAACCTTGAATGGAGGCTTTACTATGGTGGTCAGTGACGTGCTCGCCCCCTCCTGGGAACTACATCTGTGCGGCAGGACGCTCTCTACGTGTTAGAGACTTCAAGGAGGTGTGAATTAGTAGGCGTGCCGCAATGCAAACTGGGAAATGTAGTTCTTACATGAACAAGCGCCACAAACCAGGAAGTGAATGAGAGAACAGAAACTAGAACGTGATATAGAGGTGATATAGATGAAGGAATTTAATAGGTATTTACTAATTTTTTTAACAGAATCATTACACTATTCTGTCTGTCTACCTTGCAGAGGTAGACTGACCTACCTTCATTTTAGGCAACAATTTTTTTTCCCTTTACAACTCCTTTTAGCCTGTATTGAGTGTAACATCAGAGAGGGTGTGTGTGTGTGTAGGGGGGGGGGGGGGGTTCTAGGTCTGGGCAGCAGTGTGGTTTGTCCAACTTAATTAATTTGGATGTGATTTGTCATCATCGGTGTGTGACTTCCTGCTTCCCTCAAAGCAACTGTTGTCTGCGCTGCTATGTTGCCTCTTTAGCTAACCCATATTGCTGAGGTAATCCTCTGCTACAAATTAAATGTTTATTTGTAAAGCAGACCTAGAGCTGTTGCAAAACTACAAGTCCTATCATGCCCCTGACTCTGGGTGTCATGCATGTTGCTGTCAATCTTGCTATGCCTCGTGGGACTTGTAGTTCTGCAACAGATGGAGGTCTGCTTGTTGCAAATCGTTGCAGTATAACAAGGACAGACATAAGACATTGTTTAAAAATGTATAAGCTTACAAAAAATAAAATAAAAATTGAAATAAGATTGACCCAAAGTCTTTACAGATTTATTGCTGATCAATGGCTAACCTTGTTTCCCAAGCTGATTTAAATGCAAAATGCCATATATTCATGTTTGATTGGAGTGTTCCTTTATTATAGTCTTTAACCACTTAAGACCCGGACACATACGTTGCTAAATGACCCAAGGTGTTTTTACAATTCGGCGCTGCGTCGCTTTAACAGACAATTGCGCGGTCGTGCGACGTGGCTCCCAAACAAAATTTGCGTCCTTTTCTTCCCACAAATAGAGCTTTCTTTCGGTGGTATTTGATCGCCTCTGCGATTTTTATTTTTTGCGCTATAAACTAAAATAGAGCCACAATTTTGAAAAAAATCAAATTTTTTTTACTTTTTGTTATAAAAAAAATCAAATAAACTAAATTTTAGTAAAACATTTAGGCCAAAATGTATTCAGCCACATGTCTTTAGTAAAAAAAAAAAAAATAGCTACCTAGCGGGAACAGCGACACTAATACAGCGATCAGAAAAATGATCGCTTAGTGATGCTGGCAATAGAGAGTGAAAGGGTTAACTAGGGCAGTGATCAGGGGGTTAAAACTTTATTAGGGGGGGTGGGGGGCTATCCTGGACCTAACACTAACTGACTTTTACACTGCCTGTCACACTGACACTAAATGCAGTGATTAGATCACTGCATTCAGTGACACTGTGACAGGGGGGTGGGGGGGGCGATCACAAGGGGTTAATGTGCCTATGTGTGTGTGTGTCAGTGTTGTGTTGGTGCACACTTACTGTGGATGTCTTCTCTCATCAGCAGCGTTGGGAAACACCGCTGCGATGAGAGGTGACATCATTTCTTCCTTCCTGTGTAAACACAGGAGGAGGAACTGACACGAAGGGGGAGCGCTCCCATTGGCTGGGAGCGATCGCGGGGGGGGGCGGAAAACACGGACATCAGCCCGCTCGTCGGCGATCACTCCCAGAGCCAGGGGGACCCCCGCACGCCCTTGTGCCTGTACGAGCCATTCTGTGGCCGTATATGTGCGTGCGGGGGTCCTTAAGTGGTTAAAAATGCTTAAGGGATCAACCACCTAAAACTGGCATTTCATTTATAGATGTAGTAACCAGTAACCATATAGAATCACTATGGTTCCTAGCCCTTCTCAAAATTAAATTATGAGCTTTTCAGAGGACTAAACCTGCAAGGATTCATTTATATAAGGGATGAGCCACAGTTTACACCCTGATGTGCCAGTAAGCAGGTCTAGGCATTTCTTTGAAAAAAATCGGCTGCTAATCAGATATAGGTCTGTGTGGACAGTTGTCTATGAATGACAACGTCTTTCACCCATAGAGAAGAATAGAGCCCACCATTCCAATAGCAAAGCTGACATAGCTGCTGAAAACAATCCCTAAAAGGAGTGAGCCTCAGTTTGAACACGTTGCAAACCATTTTGTATGTTTTGAGCAGTTACTTGGAATTTGTATTACCAGTTAACAGCCCCAGGTATAAAGTGTGGACAGCTGTCTATGATTGACAACACTTTTCATCCATGGATGGGAATGGAGCCCACCATTCAAACAGCAAAGCCAAGCTAACTGCTTTGAGCAATCCCTAAAAAGGATGACCCTGATTTTGCACACTTAGCCCACCATTTTGTACTTTCTGGGCATTTACTTGGACTGTATGGCACCAGTTAACAGCCCTGAGCATTCTTACAAATAAATAGTGCTGCTGGTTAAGTATAGGTGCAGCATGGACATCTGTCTATGACTGACAACATATTTCATCCGCAGAGAGGAATGGTGCCCACCATTCATACAGCAAAGTGGATCTAGCTGCTGTGAACAATCCCTAAATGGGAATTACCAACTATGTATTTGTCCTAATTTCTTTTCAATGTATTTATTATCACTGTTCTGCTGGGTGTACAAGCGACAGAAAAGAATAGAGATAGATAGAGAAGCTTTTTTTATTGTATTTGATTTGCTATTATTATCTTTGTGTCATGATGTTCTTCAGCTGTAGGACCTCTGCATTTAACCTTTATGGAGTTGCCAGAGAAGAGCCCAGGAACGGACCACAAAGTGCTGCATTAGTACGGAGATTAACCACGACTTCCACAGCATAAATATTTTTGAAAGAGCGAAATGAAATCACAGCATCGTTCCCTACAGTTAATGTTGCTTTATTTCTGTTACTTCAGCACTCTTTAGGAGAATGTGTATACAGTATTTCAGTCTGTCCTAAAGCCACATTATCTATTAACTTGTATTTACTGTTCATGTTTAACTGCTACAGAGTTTTTTTATCCCTGTAAAGTTAATATATAAGCACCGTTCCAGCACTTTCACCTATCCCTCGCACATATCACTCCTATTTAAAGCAATCAAGCTGCCTATAATATTGCAAAATGAGTTAAATATTTTATTAAACTTTGCTTCATCCAGAGGTATATGCTGGACCATAATATTTCAGTGTTAGTTTAACGGGAAATGTACATAGTTACCCATCAGCATACAGTAATAAACTCAAAAATTTAAGGAACACTTTTCAATCAAAACTTCTGGCATATTGATCTAGTCAGTTAAGTAGCAGAGGGGGAGGGGTGTATATAGAGGGGGTTGTTAATCAGTTTCAGCTGCTTTGCTGTTAATTGAAATTAACAACAGGTGCACTAGATGGGCAACAATGAGGCTACCTCCAAAACAGGAATGTTTTTTCAGGTGGAGGTGACATTTTTTTCCCCTACTCATCTTTTCTGACTGTTTTTCACTAGTTTTGCATTTTGCTAGGGTCAGTGTCACTACTGGTAGCACAATGCAATACTTGGACCCTATAAAGGTTTCACAGGCAGTCCAACTCCTCCAGGATGGAACATCAATACGTGTCATTGCCAGAAGGTTTGCTGTGTCTCCCAGCACAGTCTCAAGAGCATGGAGTAGATTCCAGGAGACAGGCAGTTACTCTAGACGAGCTGTACAGAGCTGTAGAAGGTCCTTAACCCATCAGCAGGACCAGTATCCGATCCTTTGTGCAAGGAGGAACAGGGTGAGCACTGCCAGAGCCCTACAAATGAGGGCCCAACATCCTCTAGTATGCTCTGTGCTCACTGACAGACACCGTGGAGCTGGATTGGGATTTTCCATTGAACACCAGAATTGGTAGACCCGCCACTGGTGCCCTATGATTTTCACAGATGAGAGCAGGTTCACCCTGAGCATACGTGACAGACGTGAAAGGGTCTGGAGAAGCCGCAAAGAACATTATGCTGCCTGTAACATCGTTTAGCATGACCGGTTTGGTGGTGGGTCAGTGATGGTCTGGGGAGACATATCCATGGAGGGATGCACAGACCTTTACAGGCACCCTGACTGCCATTAGGTATCGGGATAAAATCCTTTGACCTATTGTCAGATCCTACGCTGGTGCAGTGGGACCTGGGTTCCTCCTGGTGCACGACAATGCCCGGCCTCATGTGGCAAGAGCATGCAGCCAGTTCCTGGAGGATGAAGAAATTGATACCATTGAATGGCCCCCATGCTCACCTGACCTAAATCCACAAAGAACACAAGAACACCTCTGGGACATTATGTTTCTGTCCATCCGATGCCGCCAGGTTGCACCTCAGTCTGTTCAGGAGCTCAGTGATGCTCTGGTCCAGATCTGGAAGGAAATACCCCAGGACACCATCCGCCATCTCATTAGGAGCATGCCCTGATGTTGTCAGTCATGCATACAAGCAATTGGGGGCCATACAAACTACTGAGGACCATTTTGAGTTGTTCAAATTTCAGCAAAATGGACTAGCTTGCTGCATAATTTTTTCACTTTGATTTTCGGGGTGTCTTAGACTTCAATTATTTTAATTTCCATCAATTTATTTACCATCCTTTCCTTCCTAACACATTACCCAGTCCATATCAGTATAGATATCCAGCATGAGATTTTTGCTCGTTGAGATCAGATATGTTTTTAAAGTGTTCCTTTATTTATTTTTTTAGCAGTGTATTTAGTAACTAGCTAATATAAACCTAGACAAGATAAAAACCCACTGACAAACTCATAGGCTACTTTTTCTTTCCTGAGTCATACCCACAGATTTTTGCAGTCAAACTGTGCCATCAAAATCCATGTAGTGAGAGAAAAATATATGAAAAAAAAGCCAATAAGACTAGATTATAAGGCCCACAAGCCAAAGTGTTTAATTAAGACTAAACCCAATCGTCAAAACCTCATACTGTGTAATCTTTAAAGAAGAATTCTGGGTGTAGATATTTTTACATAGTTACATTGGTCCAGCCTGTTTTATCTCCTGGTTTCTGTCCCTAAATATGCTCCTCTGTCACTGTAAAAGGAGCCTCAAGCCCCCAAAATACATCCAGCAATCTTAGTGACAGTATAATATTGCAGGTTATTAGGAATTATAGTACAGCTGCTGGCTCTGTGGGTGATGACCTTTTCTAATTAGTCTAGGTTTATTACTTATGCTTTTTCCTCATTGCAACATTATTGTGGTAGACTCAATTAAATGTTTTGTCTCTCAGTTGCTTATTATAAACCAAGATTATGAAAATCATAAACACAGAGTAACCTAGAATAAAATATACATTTGAAATTCTTTGCCCTGATATGTTAAGTTAAATTGCTTTAACATTTGTTTCAACAGTATGATTATTTTTCTACTAAGCACTTATAGGAACAAAAAAATAAGGCACAGCGTAAGTTGATAGACAGTCATAGTTATGAAAATTATAGCTTACATCTTTCGTAGGGACACACAGTCAAATCTGACAAGATATGAAATTCCAATGTGAAAAGAGAATTTATAGCAATAAACAAGCATTGAAATGCTTTCTTTTGACACAGAGGTGATGGTGTACATCCACATGTATGCGAGACCCATTTATAGATAGGACAAACTTCAAGACAAAGATATCAAGTATGCAAATAAAAAGTTATTATGAAGATATTCAGGCTTTATTGGCAGGGGCTTATCTTAACCTTAAATGACCTATACAGCACTTTGTGCATCCTAGGGCATGTTGATCCTAAAATGTTGGACTATAATTTACCTCTAGCGGTTAAATGATCTCCCTTCATTGCACAAAAGCCAATTGTTGCACGATGGGTATGCACCATTACGCCATCTGTAGATGCATTGAAATCCAAAATGGACAAGCATATTCTTTTTGAGAAACATACATACCTCCTTTACAGTGCCCTACACAAGCTTGGTGTGATTTTGTCCAGTTGGATAGATGTGATGTGTCCCTTTATTAATTTCTGCTGAGAATGCTAGTTTCACTGTTACTTGTGTTACTGTTACTTGTGGGATAACTGTCAACCGACTCTGATAATTGTCAACCTACAACCTACTACTGTATTGTAGAGGTGTCGTATCTACCAGCATTGATAATCCGTGTGTTTAGTGCTGTATCTTGGCCTTTACATGCCTTTGCTTTCCTTTTTAACTCAGTCTCCATGTTGTTGTAAATTAAAAAATATATATATATTTTAACTAAAGTTAAATTTGATAAAAAAAATTTAGAAATCTCACAAAAACAATAACTGTTTTCTTTTAAATCATTTGTAAAACAAAATAAGCTTTAATTAAGTTGACCTATAGGAATGTGATGCTAAAGGTTTCTCTGGGGAGCTAACCTTAAGAACTGCATGGACTGAATAAACTGTAATGTACCTTCTTTACAGGATATTTTGTTTTGCACACATGCTTACATGGCAGGAGTCTGTCAGCATGCCTGGATGCTCAGAACATGCCTTGGTTGATTGATGGTCATAGATCTTCAATAGTGAGGTTTCAGTAATGGGACAAATGAGGCAAAGTTTTAAACTTCCCTGTTGTAACTGACTGTCTGTTTATTAGACCTCTACTATTTGTTAGGAATTGTACTGGACTTCTATTGGTGCGGTGTGATTCATGTATTACTCTGCTGAAGCTTCTCATGTGCTTTACTTAGCTGGAACTGTACATCATGTCACAAACTACAGTGAACGAGAGTGAAGCACAGCTGCGGTTAGGGAAAAGATTTCAATGCACTTCTCTATGTAATGTGATTTTCAGTACTTGTCCCCAGGCGTCACTCTAATCAGAAAAAAAGAGTTTGGGGGTTCACTACATCACATCTCTCACATATAGGAATGCATTGAGCTACTAAGGGAGAAGGTAATACAACATACCTTCAACCCCTAGCATTAAAAAGGTATAGCGAACATGTTCGGTATTTACAGCCAGGAGTGAGTGAGTGAGTGAGTGAAAAACTTATATAGCGCTGCACATGCAAACTGAATCGCCTCTGGGCGCTCGTTGTTCATTTCTTCTTTGAACTCAAAAAAGATGGGTCTTGATCTTTCTCCTAATGGTCAAGTGATTCTCCTCCAACCGAATGCTGGTTGGTAGAGCGTTCCATAGTCTGGGGCCTTGGACCACAAATCTTCGCTCTCCTTTGGACTTGTATCTGGCTTTGGGTATTTGGAGTAGATTTTGATTGTTGGATCACAGAATGCGATTGGGGTTATAGGCTTTAAGTTTTTCGCATAGATATTGGGGGGCATTTCCCAGAATACACTTATGCGTCAGACAGAGTGCTTTGAAAGTAATTCTGTCTTTTACTGGCAACCAATGAAGGGATCTCAGCGAAGGTGAGATTGATTCCCATATTTTTTTCCCAGTCACCAGTCTAGCAGCCGTGTTTGAACGACTTGTACACGAGTGATTTGGTACTTTGGGAGTCTGAGGTAAAGTGCATTTGCATAGTCCAGTCTGGAGTTCACAACTGTTCCCACCACAAGACTGCTATGTCTTCTTTAGGAATAAATGGAATAAGTCTGCGTAGTAGGCGTAGCAGATGGTAAGATCCGCTGACTACTGACCCTATTTGTGCATCCATTGTCATGTAGGTGTTGAAGATGACTCCAAGACTTTTGACTTTGGTGCTAGGGGGGATGATTTTGCCCAGAATGGGCGGGGGTGTCCAGGTTGTTGCCAGTTGATTCTTACGCTTGGCGTGAAACAGGAGAAGTTCTGTTTTCGAACCGTTGAGTTTAAGGTTAACTCTTTGTCATCCAGTTTTCTATCAAAGGGAGGCATTTCCCCAAACTGAGATGATGATCCTTTTTGTTGCAGAAATGCGAAAATATAGTTGGGGTTTGATTATGCCTTGTTTCAGCTGGGCGGGCACTATGCCTTCCTTGAAAGAGGGCGTATACTATAAAGAAAAATGTCAAGCACGTAGCATATGTAAATACTGTATGCAGATAGCTTATACTTGAGAGAGGCAACTGTAGCTTAAATGGTTTAAGAGTGTATGTCCCTTTAAGTGATTCCACAACTGTTACATGAAGGCACAATAAGTAATCCCAAGCAGCACGGTAGTATAAACTAGAGCCATATTCAAATACAGTACTTGATAAAGCTATATGTGAACCGGGTAATACTAGAGCAATAATGTAACGTAGTAATGGTACTTATCCGTTTGCAGAGGATGAGAGTTCTTCAGTAAGCAGAATATTGTAGCAGCAATGGGATTCTGTCATGGAGGGTCTCCTGGTGGAGGATATCTTGGGGTGTCCCCAGCAACTGCAGTAAAGTTGGCAGCGTGGATGCAGGTAGTGGTTACTAAGTTGTATTAAGTTGTAACTTAGAAGTGGCATGGATACGGGCTGCTCTGATATTCAGTTGAGGGGATACTGTCAGTAGTTTGTTTGTAGCGTGGTCCGGCTATGACCGACAATAATAGAACAGCATGTATTAAACATGCTGTTCTGTTTATAGGAGAGAGGCATGTGTGCCAAATAGAGCATTGATTACGCTCGGCACTTCCGCTTTCCGCGCTGGAACGCACGCGGCGCCAGCGATGCCATCAGTGCGCGGTCCCTGTATGCGTTCCAGCGTGGAACTAAATCCCACCGACGAAAGCGCCGTTTACACAACAACAACTGCACCTAGTTAGTCTACCTATGCTGGAGCTTTACCATTAATGGGAGTAGTGCCTTTGATCCATTGCCAGACTTTAGAGTAGATGTAAGATGTTCCAGGTCTTTCTGTTAAAGGGGTTGTAAAGGTACAATTTTTTTTCCTAAACAGCTTCCTTTACCTTAGTGCAGTCTTCCTTCACTTGCCTCATCCTTCGATTTTGCTTTTAAATGTCCTTGTTTCTTCTGAGAAATCCTTACTTCTTCCTGTTTTTCTGTCTGTAACTCCACACAGTATTGTGAGGCTTTCTCTCTGGTGTGGAGTGTTGTGCTTGTCCCCTCCCTTGGACTACAAAGAGTCAGGACGCTCTCTACATTGCAGATAGAGAAAGAAACTGTGTGTTAGTGGGCGTCCTGACTCTCCTGTAGTCCAAGGGAGGGGAGTTACAGACAGAAGCACATGAAGTGAGGATTTCTCAGTAGAAATTAGGACATTTAAAAGCAAAATCGAAGGATGAGGTAAGTGAAGAAGAACTGCAGGTAAAGGAAGCTATTTAGGGGAAAAACATTGTACCTTTACAACCCCTTTAAAGTGAGTCAAAGACACGTTCTCACCCTAGGACTGGATCTTTCAACTATCCTAAGGACAATTGGTCTGGTATTCTATGAAGAATTTGTTTGGCAACACTATGGGGTGTCTGTGAAAAAAGCTCATGATAATTGTGTAAAATGACTTGTAATTAACTCTAGTAGGGGGTTAACACAAATACTTAATACAACAAGGCTGTTTTATTAAGAAATTTGTGACAATAAAAATAAGCTTTTACATAAACATTTAGGTATATGCTGTATGTAGTATGGTTATGAGTAGCCCCTGAGACGTTCCTTTGTTTTTGTTTCTATTTTGGTGCTTATAGAGACTTTAACCACTTGCCTACTGTGCACCTACACCCCCTTCCTGCCCAGACAAAATTTTAGCTTCCGGCACTGCGCCGCTTTAACTGACAATTGCGCGGTCGTGCGACGTGGCTCCCAAACAAAATCAACGTCCTTTTTTTCCCCACAAATAGACCTTTCTTTTGGTGGTATTTAATCGCCCGTGCGTTTTTTATTTTTTGCGCTATAAACAAAAAAAGAGCGACAATTTTGAAAAAAGACACAATATTTTTTGCTTTTTGCTATAATAAATATCCAATTTAAAAAAAAAAAAAAAAATTATCTCAGTTTAGGCAGATACGTATTCTTTTACATATTTTTGGTAAAAAAAAATTAAAAATAAAATCGCAATAACCGTATAGTGACTGGTTTGCGCAAAAGTTATATTGCCTACAAAATACGGGACATAATTATGATTTTTTTTAATATATTTTTTTACTAGGATTGGCGGCGATCTGCGATTTTTTTTCGGGACTGGGACATTATAGCGGACACATCGGACACTTTTGACACATTTTTGGGACCATTTATATTTATACAGTGAACAATAATATAAATATGCATTAATAACTGTATAAATGTAACTGGCAGGGAAGGGGTTAACCACTAGGGGGCGGGGAAGGGTTTAAATGTTTCTTCTAGTTTGTGTTCCAACTGTGGGGGGAGGGGGGTGACTGGGGAGGTGACCGATTGTGTCACACAGAGCTTTACGTCCCAGCTCAGTTACTCGGCAATCGCGTGTGCCCGGAGGCCATCGCGGCCGCCGGGCACATGCACGGGGTTCTCAGTGATGCGATGGGTGCGCGCGCTCGCCGCCGGCAGCGCGCGCCCCTAGCAGCTTTCTATGACTGCACGTCAGGACAATGGAGTTACCCACCGTCATATGACGGTGGGCGGGTAACAAGTGGTTAAAATAGGAAATGTGGACTGTTCATGATGTTGTACTACCTGGGCTTCACTCTTCTTACTTGTGCCTTGCTAACTAATCACTGGCATCAGATAGCAAAGTTGCATTCCCAAAAGCATATAATGTGACCTTTATGTGATAGATTATACAATATAAAGGATTACCTTACCAATCCTCAGAACTCTGTTCTCTTTTGCTAGCATCATGTGTTACTTGATCAAATATGCTATAGACGTCTTTGTGCTCATAACAATGACCAACACAAATTGGGCTTAATATCAATAATATTTTCAGAAGGCAAGCATGATTAAGTAGTAAGAAAAGTGATAGACCTCTTCATACAACAGTATGAGCACTAAAGCACCTGTTAAGCCGTTAATAAAAGTGTGGAGATTTTTTAAGCTTAAATTTTAAAGCAACTATACATGGACAAATGTGTGATAAGGAAGGGAAAATAAGACAAAGGTTGGCATATATTTTTAACCAGTGGTTAAGAATTAGAGATCACCCACCAAGACCATGAATAAGTGGCAATCAGGACCCCACCGATTACATGAATCCTACTTATTTCATCAAGGTGGGTTCTGATTACCACTGATTTATGTGCTGTGAAATATATGGGCAAAGTGCAACTTAGAGGGGTTTAATGAAGACTAGAGTCAGCAAGACATTTCTTAAATTGCTGCTCAATGAAAATTTGAGGTATATGAAAAACTATAATGTTAACATTTTAAAATGAAAACAAAATGTTTAAAAGGGTGATATTAAGGCTTCAGATATTTTCAGTAATCTTAGGAAAAACATGCAATGTGCAAACTAATAAAGTGGTCTTAACCAATTGCTTGTGCTTTACAAATATAAAATAAAAAAATGGCAAGCAAAGTCCACAGACATTAAAGCAGGAAAGAGTACACATGCAACTGTTTATTTCATGCTTGATAAAAGGATCTGGGCCAGATTCAGATACACTTAATATTGCGCTGCGTAATCGAAATACTCTACGCTGCCGTATTTCACACCGAATCCTGGTAGATTTTTGCCCGTACGCTACGGCGGCGTAGTCTATTTCTCGCTGCGTAATCGAAATACGCGATTGGGGGGCGTGAAGCATTTAAATTAAGCACATCCCCGCGGCGATCGAACTGCGCATGCTCCGTTCAGAAATTTCCCGCCGTGCATTGTGCAAAATCGCGTCGTTACGTCATTCGTTGTTTGAGTAGCGTCGTTTACGAACAGTCCTATTCCCGGACGAGTTACGTAAAAAATAATAAAAGACGTCGGAAAACATAGAAATTCGGAACGAGAACGACGGCCATACTTAACATGGGCTGTCTAATATTAGACCAGCAAAAAGCTGGTATAGTGTTACGTAAAAAAAAGATGACTAAAGGTGCCGTAAGAGATTGCGATTGAAGATCGTAATTTCTGGGATCGCCGGCAAAAGCTCATTAGCATACCCCGACGCGGAAAAAAAAGGGAAGTCCACCCAGTGGCCGCAATTTTATTGCAGCGTAGATCCGAAGGCGTACGAACACGTAATCCAGTCGAATTGAAGCCCGCAGCCGTCTATTCATGGTTTGAGGTTTTCGACTAGCAAAAAAACGTGCGTAATTTGAAATTACTCCAGTCTAACACCAGTTAGACAGGCGTAATGGCTCTGTAAATCTGGCCCTTTGTATCCTTATTTGCACCTTTGCGAGACCTAACCTTCACAGGAAACAAGAGATAAACCTGTTGGTTAGCCCTTACAAGAAACACCCATTAAAATGGGATATTTTTATTTAATTTAAGTGTTAAATTATATGAATAACCAAAACTTAAATTTTTTGTTTTGGATAGAAAAGGGAAGGATTAGAACACTTCAAAATATTAATACTGTCCGGGTCCGTAGATCCACAATTTGGATTTCAACTACAAAGCTGTTCAGTTCTGGGTACATTTTCCAATGTGGAATTTATCTCTGTCTAAGAGATTTGATCTCACTTCCGCATTTCAAAGACAGGAAGTGAAATGAAATTTGCCCAACAGTGTTCACAGACCACAAAAAAAAAAACTGTCATGCAGCATACACACGATTATTTTTCGGCATCTAAAAAACAATGTTTTAATAAAATGTAATTTAAAGGGATCGTGTGTGGGTTTTCAAATTTTTTGGGTTCTGAAAAACGACAAAAAAAAAATTCGAACATGCTGCATTTTTTAACGACGTTTTAAACAATGTCGTTTTTCGGGTTGTAAAAAATTATCGTTTGTGGGCTAAAACGACGTTAAAAACCTGCACATGTTCAGGTGCTATGAGACGGAGGTGCTTGTTCTGGTAAAACTACCGTTCGTAATGGAGTAAGCACATTCATCACGCTGTAATAGACTGAAAAGCTCAAATCATCTTTTACTAACACGGAATCAGCTAAAGCAGCCCAAAGGGTGGCGTCATCCGAATGGAACTTCCCCTTTATAGTGTCGACGTACGTGTTGTACGTCACCGCGCTTTGCTAGAGCATTTTTTTTTAACGATCGCGTGTGGGCAATGTCGTTTTAATGATGAAGTTGAAAAAACTTTGTTTTTTTCTAGAGGCTGAAAAACGTATCGTGTGTACGCGGCATCAGGGGTTTTAGCTATCCACTACTCTATTTAACATAACACATTATCTTTACATACACTTCAATTTAGTATTTAAATGTCTAATTTTATATGACTCTAAAGAACCTTCTTTTTTAGACACATAGGGGGTTATTTACGAAAGGCAAATCCACATTGCACTACAAGTGCAAAGTGCACTTGAAATTGCACTGAAAGTGCACTTGGAAGTGCAGTCACTGTAGATCCGAGGAAGACATGCAAGGAAGATGATGCACATTATTGGATAATAAAATCAGCAGAGCTTCCCCTCATTTCAGATCTACCCCTCAGATTTATTTGCAGTACAATTTCAAGTGCACTTTGCACTTATAGTGCAAAGTGGATTTGCCTTTTGTAAGTAACCTTCAATATCTGCAATAAAATTGAAATCTTACTTTAGTTTAACACCATATGTACCAAATATTCATTTGTTAAAAAGGTGTATCACAGATTAAGAAACCAAATGAGCCATTATTCCTTATTGACTAACATACACTTACAGCCAACATAAAATCTCTTTGAAAATGAAACTGTATAATTTCAAAAGCTTTGTTCAATTTAGTTTTGCATGTAGCTTTGAAGTCTGCCTTTTCTTTTAAAAGTTTTTTTATATCATTATCACTTTAATATTAAGAATTGTAATCATTCACTAGCAAAGTTTTTGATATGCATTAATATAAAAAAGCAATATGTTACAGTGTCATAAATTAAACAAAGGTCATCACTATATCCTTTTACTACTATAGATTATTTTATATTAAACAGATACACTGTAGGCTAAAAGCAGCCATCCTATTTTTTTTGGAAATACACTAAACAATTTAGTTATCCTGAGCACTTTTTTTGCTTTCTTAGAAGAATTTCTTGGTGTGCATTTCATTTTACCATTTTAAAAGCATGTGTTTTATTGCATGTTTTAAAGTAAACCTGACATGGTCAAAATGATTCCAAGATAACAACGTGCTAAAATGCCGACACCTTGAGGTGTCTCTAAGTACCTATGTTAGCCTTTAAATTGATTCCTGTAATTCTATGGCTGCTAGGCGCAAGTTGTTAACAGGGTCCAATTTCGGTCCAGAATACATAGTTATATAGCTAGTAAGGTTAAATAAAGACACAAGTCCATCCAGTTCAACCTGTATGGGTGTGGCTGTGTGTGATTTTATGTCAATAATAAATCCAATATCCCTGTATGTTGCGAATGTTAAAATGCCCATCTAACAGTTTTTTTTTAACTATTGCCACTCCCTGCTGATACCACTGTTTGTGGAAGAGAGTTCCACATCCTATGCTAGAATCACCATTAAGGTATTTGTATATTGGTATCATATCCCCTCTGAGGCTGCGTACACACGATCAAATCTATCTGCTGGAAACGGTCTGCCCGATCGTCCTAGCAGACAGATTCGATCGTGTGTACGGGCGAGCAGACGGATTTGGCCAGCCAACAGATTTTAAAGCAAAATCTGTCGGCTGGGAATCCGTCCGCCCGATATGTCTGCTGGTTAGTACGCTAACCAGCAGACATATCTTCTCGCACATGCGTCGAATGGATTTGACGCATGCACGGAAGTAATTTACTTCCTGGGACGGTGACGTGTCCGACCGATTTGAACAAATCTATTTGCTCGTGTGTACGGGGCCTAAATCGTCACTTTTCCAGAGAGCATACAATTAATGCTTGCACAACTGAGGTCCTCCAGACCCTTTATTAGCTTTTCTGCCCTTTTCTGGACTCTCTCCAGTTTCAGCACATCCTTCCTAAGGACTGGTGACCAGAACTGTACAGCTTACTCAAGATGCAGCCTGACCAGAGCTATGTAAAGTGGCAGAATTATTGATTTATCTCTTGAGTAAATACCCTTTTTTATGCATGCTAATATTCGGCTTGTTTCCTTGCAGCAGCAGTTTGGCATTGAATGCCATTGCTGATCCTGTCATCTACTAAGACCCCAGATCTTTTTTACATCCTGGATTCTCCCTATTATTTTATTGAGGTCCTCCTATAAGGTTTTGACATTTTGCTGTGAAGTTATTGCCCTGCTTAGCTTTGCACCATTGGCAAACACTGAGATTAAGCTATTTATACCAACCTCTATATCATTTATGAATAAATTAAACAGAATTGGTCCCAGGACAGATCCCTGGGGGACCCACTTACCACTTCAGACCATTCTGAGTGCTCGCTATTTATTACTACCCTTTGAGTGTGCCCCTGTAACCAGTTACATACCCTAATCCAGGTACATACCCTATGGTCCATGCAGACAGACCTCATTTTGTAAAGTAAATGTTTATGGGGAACTGTATTGAATTCTTTTGCAAAATCCATATAAACGACATCCACAGGTCTTCCTTTATCTAGATGGTAGCTCACTTCCCCATAGAATCTAAACAGATTGGTCTGGAAGGAACGAGCCTTCATAAATCCATGCTGATTACTACCAATGATACTATTAATATCAGCTAATTCTTGGATATAGTCCCTTATTATCCACTTCAATAATTTAGACGGACTGGCCTGTAGTTACTATCTCTCTCTCTCTCTCTCTCTCTCTCTCTCTCTCTATATATATATATATATATATATATCGGCCCTTTTTTAAATATTGGTACCACAACTGATCATAAAAATTAGGAACAATGGTCTGGCTATAATCTGAGTTCTTTAAGGACTCTCGGGTGTAAGCTGGTCCTGGGGATTTATTTGTGTTAGGTTTTTAAAGTCAATTTCTGACACTGGCTTCTGTTAGCCGCAGTCATATATTCTGCGATGTGTTATTAACAATGCAGTCTTATTACTATACTGTATCCCTTCTTTTCCTTTGTGAAAACAGGACAAAAATGCTTTTAGCACAGATGCAGGTTTAACCTTCACTCCTGTATATATATTGGCCGTTGGATTGCGCTGGTCAGTACCTTTTTTAATATGTTCTTAAAGCATCCCTTTTCCTCTCATGTCAATGGTTTAAGCTTCTATTGCCTAATGACATGTTAATTTGAATGATAGGGGTGGGTCTTATCATCATATGGGGGTAGGATTTGAATCTAACCACTAAAAATGTTAACATATTAGCCACTTCCAGTCCACCATAAAGCAGTTTTACTGTGCCGGATCGCGTATATATACATGATCCAACACTTCCAGGTAGGGGGGCGCAATGCGAAAGCCCACACAGCAAAAGCCCATGGCGGGTGCTGGGTACTCAATGTCCAACTTTATCCTCCGATCATTGGTCAGAGAGACAGAACTTCGATCTAAACAAGGCAAATTGCCATTCTGACGGAGGGAAGGGATGGAGTTTGTGTTCCAGCAAAGCAGGGAATACATTCCATCTCTTCCCCTAGTAAAAACACCTCACACAGTAAAGTAAAACACTGGCTAGGCACACAGTTAACCCCTTTAAACGCTGCTGATGTTTACTCTTTCCCAACCAGTGTCATTAGTACACTGACAGTGCATATTTTTAGCACTATTCACTGTATTAGTGTCACTAGTTTCCAAAAAGTGTCAGTTAGTGTCATAATGTCTACCACAATATCGCAGTCCTGCTATAAGTCTCTGATCGCCATCATAACTATTAAAAAAAAAACAATCAATATATGCTTATTGGGATACCAAAAATATGTAATACTTATTGGCCTAAATTTATGAAAACGTTTGTATTTTTTCCCTTTTTTTATTGAATATATTTTATAGCAGAAAGTACTGTATTTATTGGCGTATAACACACACTTTTTTACCCTGAAAATAGAGGGTAAACTGTGCCTGCTTGTTATACGCAGGGGGCTGTGGGAAGTTTTTTTCTTGAAACTTCCCTCTTAAAGCTAGGGTACGTGTTATACGCCTGTGCGTGTTTTACGCCGATAAATATAGTAAATAATAATGCCATTTTTTTATTGTCAATCTTTTTTTGTTCATAGCGCAAAAAATAAAAAACACAGAGGCAATCAAATACCACTAAAAGAAAGCTCTATTTGTGGGAAGAAAACTATATACATTTTGTTTGGGTACAGCATTGAATATTTGCTTAGTTACCAGTTGAAATAGCACAAAGCAGAATAGCAAAAAATGGGCTGGTCATGATGGGGGTAAAATCTTCAAGAGCTCAATATGTTAAAGAGTTAAGTTATGCATTTTTCACTAGA
Organism: Rana kukunoris; assembly: GCA_029574335.1. Lineage (NCBI taxonomy): Eukaryota > Metazoa > Chordata > Amphibia > Anura > Ranidae > Rana > Rana kukunoris. Next base: position 38,191 of record JAJQKJ010001927.1, on the reverse strand, counting down.
CAGATAGATAGTTATGCATTTTTCCCTGTAGCATTTTCTCCCATTTTGCATCCAGCTGCCTAGTGGCAGCTGCCCTACAGTACATGCAGGCCTTTACAACCAGGCAGTCATAGCCACACCCTTTCTAACACTGACAGTAGTAGACATCACGTCTGAGTAGGGATGAGGTCCAGGTTTGCATCTACTGAGGGCTTGCAGTACATTTCCAGGATTCATGAAGTTAGTAAACCTTTGTAGGTTCACCTCCAGCAAAAAGGAACAATTTATAATGCAGTTAAGATCATTTACCCAGGTCATCTAGATCACAACAGCCAACTAGAAGGAATGCATAACATAGCCTCCTTTATATATAAAGTTGGGCTCACAGCAGCCAGAGCCATATTGTCAGTGTGTGTTGGAACTGTTATGGAAAGCTAAACATACTATAAAAATGCATAATTATCTATCTGTCTGGTGAAAATGCATTGTCGGTTTGTGTTATGGAAAGCTAATTATACTATGTTTTTTCTCGCTTTTTTAACTTTACATTTTTTTGTCATTGGTACTTGTCGTCCATGGTAGCACATCATTTCCAATGCCATTTGTTGGACAGTTCCTTGCTTATTGGCGCTACATATTGCCAGGACTGAATAGCAAGATTCTCCCCTCTCATACAGACGTGGCTGTAAAGTTAGTGGACTTTGAGCAAAAGTTTTAGGACTGCAAACCAAACCCAGGCAGATTTGCTCATCACTACTGAGAAATGCGTGTGCCACCCTACTCCATTCACAGCCTGCCAATAGATGGAAGACTAGAAGGGATGAAGAGATCAGGTGAGAGCTGATTTAAAAAACATAAACAAATATTTTAGCGCTAAACTCACGAATATTCTTCTCACGTCTTCTCACGTCTTAAAAATGATGGTGTGCAGCCCTCCTCTGATCGGGAAATCCTTAGAACCACTGCAAAAAAAAACAAAGGAGGGCGCAACCACTTAGATCATTTTTATTTAATCCTCATAGACAAATGGAAACTCACACGCAAGTAAAAACATCAAGCAACACAGATCTGCTCCAGCTGGAATGCAATACAGTTTGTCCTGGAAACAAATTGTTGGACATCTGACACGTTTCGGGAGGGTAATGCCCCCTTTCCTCAGAGCTCAGTTTGCTGATTTTAAGGATATTTCCAGATAAGTTGAGGGGGGGGGGAAATATAGCAGCACTGTATGCAAGGAGCAGGAAGGAAAAAATACCAATTTTTATTGGCTCAAGGAATTAAGTTTCAACATACAGTACGTGCATCAAAGACACACAGATGCTCAGATACACAAAAATAGCAGTAATAAAAAGAAAACAATGGATTTGTAATAGGATTTGCTATTAAAATTATATATAGAAAGACAACACTGCTTAGAAAATCCTACTTTTCTGAAAGGTAAATCTAAAGAGACCACCTAATATTGTTTGCCTGTCATAAAAATATATATTCCAATAATGTACTATGTGGCCCACTTATGAATCGATATAAGATGTATGAAATTTAGGGAGCTTAGCTGACCTTTCTATGAACCACCTGCTAGTGTTTATGAAATCTGAGTTAACACATGATTCTCAAAGTGAACTAATAATCTTTGAAATGCTGACAAAAAGGAATCTACTGTGAACTATGGGCTGGAAATAAACAGCCTGCCGTCTGTCTAAGACAGTATAATTGAACTACGCAGACAGAAATATATAACCATCTAAGAGACGGACCAGTATGTAATTAACTCATATTTACTTTAAGTGCAATGTATTTGCAATATAACTATATCTCTATAACAAAACAGTGTATAATTACATCTCTTATAAATAGATGAGGATATTCAAATGAATAAAAGAAACATGTATTTCACCCAGACAGATCATGCTTTGAAAAATAAAACCCCAAAGGGGTTGTAAACCCTCCTGTTTCTTCACCTCAATGCATCCTATGCAATAAGGTGAAAAAACTTCTGGCAATCACCGGCCCCTGAGCCCTCCTTGTCCCCATTGAGGTATCAAACCATCAATCCCTACCCAAATGTAACAGACAGATATCTCCTTCAAAAGACAGATATATAATGATGTGCTGAAATCTAAATAGGGAGGCTGGGGAAACATATCCACTGCATTGTGTATTATCAATGAGTCTGTATTATGACAGTCTAGGCATTCACGCAGCATAAACATCAATATGATACGATTTTGGTTGAACTATAGTAGCCTACAACACAAAAACAAGCCCTGCCCTTTCTCCCCAGTATTACTCTTACTTCTAGTCCATCCAAGTCCCAGTGGGCATCCTTATCTGCGCCTGCTGCCCCGTACTTTCTAGTTAAAGTGGAGTTCCACCCATTTTTTTATGTTTGTCTGTGCTGCATGCCCTAATCTCATAGTGTTCAGAATGGACAATTTTTATTTATTTTGTTGCTTGTAAATACCTTTATTTTGTAGTCCTTCATTACTTCCTCCTCCTTATTAGCCTAGGCTATTAAGTCACATGGCTATTCGCAAGGGTTTTTGGGTTAGGCATCGTGTTTCCCAGTAGTCCTTGCAAACCTGACTGAAACCTATTACATTGCTTGTGCAGCACTGAACATGTGCGAGATATGCAAAGCTGAAATCCAGGAAGTCATACAGTCTGGCTTCATGATGCCCACACTTAAGATGGCCACGGTCTATTTCTAGATTGCTGTAACAACCTAACAAAAACGGACCTTAGTTTACAGACTAACTTTACTAGAATACATTAAGCTTGTGTATTACAGGTGTATTTATATTTAAAAAGTGAAATTGTGGGTGGAACTCCCCTTTAAGGATACAGCAATGAACAGACAGCCATAAGAGTAGAGATGTGAAATAAATGGCTGGTTCACAGAGGATTACCAACTTCTCACAGGTTAATTTACCAAAGCTGGAGAATGCAACCCTGCACAGAAACCAATCGGCTTATAGTTCTTTTATTTTATCAGATCCTAGTTGAATAAGCTGAAGTTAAAAGCTGGTTGGCTACCATGCACAGCTGTACCAGATTTTGCACACTCCCATTTTAGTAAATCAACCTCAGTCAGTCTTTCCCCACCAGAAAGCAAGTATGTCCTTATTCTTTATCATTACCATCAGTAAATAGGTAGGAAAGAAATACATATGCAATGATTTGCTTTCTGCCAATTAAATGCTTAGCTATCAAAGTTGCTGGTAGTGCAGTCACTACTGTACCAATCAGTCTTTTCTATGACCTTAAAAAATCATATGCAGGGGGGTGGCATGCGTGGCGGAAAGCTGGATGGAAGTCGGTAGTCAGAGCTCTGTGGGCAGTGGTGACTTCTAGCTCCCCAGGGCAAATGAGCCTTTCGAATTTACTTAATTTCACTATGCACCCCTGTGGGTAGGTTTAGTGCATTCCGACACCGAAGAGACAGAGGAGAAAACACGCTCTGAGATCCCCAATGACATATCTCCTCGGGTGCGGGAACAAACAAAAATGGCTGAAGATGGCGCCCAGACAGTTCTGACTCCCTTGTGTCATCCAGACATCATGACAGCCTGGCCACTATGTACAGGAAAATGGCCTACAAATTCCAAACGGAATTAAATAAGTCCATTGCAAAGCTTTCTCAAGAGATTGCAGCACTGGAAAAAATAGAACAGACATGCTTGAGACCAAGCATGAAAAGCTGCATCTGGACTACTCTGACCTCAGGAAAGATCATAAGTTGCTATCAGAGACAGTGGGGCAGCTTAAGGCTCCTCTTGAAGACCTGGACAATAGGAACAGGCAAAATAACATTCACATTCGCATTGTCCCAGAATCAACAAGTGACCTGCCTGCTGTTGCCCAGAACATTTTCCAGTCACTGCTCCCTGATACCCCACTTGCATCATTCATCTGCGACAGGGTCCATAGAGCTCTGCAACCAAAACCCACTCCTGAGTAGGGATGAGCCGAACACCCCCGCGTTCGGTTCGCACCAGAACCGTCGAACAGTCCGATCGTTCGCACGAACATTTAGAACATTTAAAACCCCATTGAAGAACGTTCGAATTCAAAAACGACCAAAATTCAAGTTATTGTTGAAAAACGTCTTTCAGACCCCGGGTCTTGCCCCAGGGAACATGTATCAATGGAAAAAAAGTCTTAAAAACGGTCGTTTTTTCAGGAGCAGGACTCCTGAAAAAACAACCGTTTTTAAAACTTTTTTTTCCATTGATAGTGGTATCAATGGAAACAAAGTTTTAAAAACGGTTGTTTCGTTTCACTCGAATTTGCCGCGAACGATCGTTTTTGTTCGAAATTCGACGAACGATCGAACGATCAATGTTCGAGTTGAACATACGTTCGTTTCGAACGCAAAGCTCATCCCTACTCCTGAGAAACTTCCAAGAGATGCTGTCCGGTGTCTTAAGGACTTTCTGGTTAAGGAAGATATCCTTCGTGCCTCCCGCACTAATTAACACATCCAGTTGGATGGTTCCCTATTCAACTATATCCAGACATCTCCCCAGCTACCTTAGAGAAGCATTGCAAGATGAAGGAGGTGACATCGTTCTTTCAGGATGCTAGGATCTGTTATCGGTGGGGCTTTACCCTTAAAGCTACAAGTCCCACACAACGGCACAACATACACTGTCTTTAATGTCCATGAAGGGAAGAAGCTGCTAGTGAAATTAGGCCTAATGGAGGCAGACACAGTCCCAAGATTGCCCTTCACTCATCGTCCATCTGCCATCTGGGCTACTTCCTCACCAAGATGGGATTGAGGGCAGACAACACCAGGATGCCAGACGTGTGACGACCTAGATACATCTTTTTAGCAACATCCTTGGCATATATAATGAAAGGGTTTCTTTCCTGGTTTATATAAGTTTTGATCCGGTTCCAAATGGAATTTGGTGCACGGTCATGGACATACTATCTAAGGAGGGGGTTTCCTTCCCCATATTATATGGTAACCCAAAAGCGCCGGCTTGATGGTCCACCTACTCTTTTTTTCCAATCTCACCCGGAGGTTGAGGTGTTCGGACTAAGTGTTGTGTTTGACCATCCTAGGTATACCTTGACCTTGACCTAGGAGCTGACTATTTCCTGGTTTTCCTGAATGTACAGAGATTCAGCACATCACACCAGAACCCGGCTACCCGGATCATGCGAGGAGCCTGTGGGATGCAGTAGAACTGCCAGGACTACATACTTATGATGAGCATGACTCCCACTTATAACTACACTTAGAGAGGCGTCTCCTACCTTGTTTCTTTTATATGTTTTGCAGAGTTTTTTGAACACAGGTTTCTGAGGATGGCTGCCTTTTTTTAAATCACCCCCTTACCGTGGTTCAACTTTGTTTTTACTTAAAAACGGACTTATCAGATATACATTATTAAAAACTAAGGGCAGTGCTTCCTCGAGCGCCAGATACCCAATTTACCTTTAATTGACTCCCGGAGAGCTCACAATGTCGGCGTTCGAGAGTATACGGTGTACTTACCAGACCACAACAGTTACTCCTAGCCAATTGTTCAAAATCATATAGACATATTCGCCCCTGGTCAGATCATCAGATAGTGGCATTTCACACTTCTTGTGTCGGCCTTGCCACGGAAATTAGGGTTAAGTATCCTCCCAAGCCAGCCAGCATTCACCCCTAGCCCCATGCACATGAAGAAATACCCTATACCCCATTCATACCCTACCCTATACCCTATCCAGATGAAGAGATGACTACAGCTTTTACATGGAAATCTTTGTTGTTCATCTATGTTGTTCAAATGCCATGGGAGGTGCTGAGATGAGTAAAAGTGGACTCCTGCTGAAATTTTTTCCTGGGAATGACAGCTTGAGGGTTAGCCAAATGATGCACGCCCGAAGTCTACGAAATTCCAGTAAGCATTACAAGAGAGGAATCCAGATGCCAGCCTGAAGACCCAAGTCTAGCCCAATGCATCAGTTCCAGTCTGCCTGTGGATATCGAGCTCTATTCTTACAAAGATGCAGGGTTTTGGGGTGGAGGATCTCTGTAAAATATGGATGAACACAGAATCTAACCAAAAGTTTTGAAAAAAGTTTAGGAGAATGAGAATTATAATGTGGACATCTCCTTTTCCTTCCCTTTTGTGAATTTAATGGACAATCAGAAGCCATACAAGACACTTTTTTTGTGCTTTTCTTTGGGACGATTTTTTATTTGGACTAAAGGCTGTCATGCCCCTCCCACTTGCTTTTAAAGACTGTCACACCCCTCCCCCTTTGTATTTCATGGACAATTACTATGCAACTGAGATTATGTGTTTATTGTTCTCTATTTTTACATTCTTAGAATAATGATACATTTATGGGAAAGTAGTCCAGGTAAATGTCGGGGGCTTCAGGGTTTGTGATTGTCATGATTGTGACAAAAGAGAGGATTGAAATGATCATGTAAAAAGCCCCTTGTGTTTTGAAATCTAATATACAAACTACGCCTTTAAAGTTATCAATTTGCTGATTCAGTAAATAAATGTTATTTTGCAGTATCTTGTCTTGTGATAAAACTGTGTGCACATAGGCAGGAAGTTTGGTTGGCTGTGGTCAGCCGATTTTTTGGAATTGTTATCTTTTCTTCCTAAAGCAGTAACAAAGATTGTCTCTGGACAGCCGCACTCTGAACAAATTGTAGCCTTTTAGTAAAAGAAGGAGAGCACTACAAGTCACAGCAAAATAAAACCTGACTGCTGATGTGTTTCGCACTGAAACTAGTGCTTAGTCATACCTAGCTGAGATCTGTTAGTTCTGCATACCTGTTCCTGTTGAGTTCGGTGAGTAGGGATAAATGGGGAGTACTTAGATTGGTCCGGAGTAGAACGTGGGGTCCCCAGGGTTCTGTTCTGGGACCAATTATATTTAATTTATTCATAAATGACCTGAAGGATGGAATAAGTAGCTCAATCTCAGTATTTGCAAACAATACTAAGCTAAGCAGGGCAATAATTTCTCCAAAGGATGTGGAAACCTTCTCCCAGTAAACCCCTGGGGGAATCTAGGATGGAAAAATGACCTGGGGGTCCTAGTAGATGACAGGCTCAGCAATGGCATGCAATGCCAAGCTGCTGTAAGCAAAGCCAACAGACATTTAGCATGCATTTAAAAGGGGATTAACTCCAGAGATAAAACAATAATTCTCCCATTCTACAAGACTTTGGCCCGGCCGCACCTGGAGTATGCCGTCCAGTTCTGGGCACCAATCCTCAGGAAGGATGTGCTGGAACTGGAGAAAGTCCAAAGAAGGGAAACAAAGCTAATTAAGGAACTGGAGGATCTCAGCTAAGGGGAAAGACTGTAAGCGTTGAACTTATTCTCTATGTAGTTGAGATGTTTGAGAGGGGATATGATTTCAATGTACAAATGGTGACTCCATAATAGGGATAAAACTCTTCTGCAAAAAAGAATTTAAAAAGACACCCAGACATTCACTAAAATCAGAAGAGAAGCAGTTAAACCTTAAACTCTGTAGAGGGTTCTTTACTGTAAGAGTGGTAAGGCTGTGGAATTATATTCCACGGGCAGTGGTTTCGGCAGGGAGCATAGGTAATTTAAAAAAACTATTAAAAAGGCACCTGAGCGACCATAACATACAGGGATATACAATGTAATGCAACTATATAAGACTAACCATCTATAGTTATGGACCTTTAAAACAAGACAATGAGTCTGTAGCTGTGGATTGAGTGTTGCAATGGACTGAGCAGAATTCTTCAGAGGGTGCTCCCCCTTAAAAACCTTTTTTATTCCCAGGAACTAACATAGGCTAGCATACAATTCTTGAACCTTGGCCATGGAACTGTGTCCTCCCCAGGCAGCGGGCCTTGGAAGCAAAGGATATCCTTTCCTGGCAGGAGCCCAGGAGGCAAAGACCATGATTCCTTACACGACATCACACGTACATCATCTCCAGGCAAAATATGGAAGGAGAGGACCCTTCTGGAAAGTTTTTACAAATATTTATCCCCTTCCCCAACTCAATTTACTGGCATAAACCTCTTAGACCCGGTTAACACTGGGGCGATTTATCAGGTGGCCCAGCCGCCTGACGAGTCACGTCCCATTCAATGCTATGGAACCGTTCTAATAGGAGTGATGCAAGTCGGCTTGAGGCGACCTGTATTGACTTCTTTACAGGAGTCCTTTTGCTGGTCGCCTCTGAAATCATCCTCAGGATGACTTGCAGAGCCTCCCCCGGAGTCGTGCCGTGGGATTGTGAACCGGCTCTTAGTGATTGGCCAGGATGAAATTAATATTTATAACCCACAACATTGTATCTTCTCACTCTATTCACTGGAGAACACTTCCAAGTGGCAGGCAGAAGCAAGCAATGTCCTTGGCTTAAGGAAAGCCCACCAAACCCAGATAGCAATAACAAACAATAGGTACTGCAAGAAGTTTCCTTTTGAACTATGGACCAGAAGAAAAAAGAATTGGGACTTTACCTATATTGCGACAGCAGATTTCTGGTAAGAAAATTGAACCTTTTTAAATAAAGACTATTGGTTTTCTAAAGTCAGGTGGTGTGGGAACAGAAAATGTGTTTTGTTTTATTGCACTTAGAAAAGCTTCAAATTTAGTTAGATTGATGTTGCAGGATGCTGAGAGCCAACAAGCTTGCATTGACATAAAGAAAAATAATATGGGCCAGATTCAGGTAGATGGGCGCATATTTGTGCGGGCGTAGCGCGGCGCATTTAACGTTCCGCCAACGCAAACTAGTGAGGCAAGTACAGTATTCACCAAGCACTTGCTCCTAACTTTGCGCAGGCGTAACGTAAATGTGAAGGAGCAAGCCGGCGTAAGTGGAAGTGGGTGTGACCATATGTAAATGATGGGCTGAGCCCAGCGCAGAGACTTACGTTCGGCGTATCATCCCCGGAGCAGTGACGTCGGGGTCTGCTCGCTTCCCTGTGTGCATGCTCACAACTACGTCTGCCCAACTTCCTGGGATACGTTGACGCAACATCTTATGCCGAGCGTATAAATGCGCCCGCAGATGCGCCCGTATGGCGCAAAAGTACATCCAGTCCTCCCCCCCCGGGAAGGTACTTTTGCTTGGAGATGGCTGCTCCCGTTCCCCGCAGGCAGAGGAGGAAGAGGAACTTCAATGCCCAGGATCTGTCAGCCATCATCTCGGCTATGGAGACATAGGATATGTTCCTCCATGGATCTAAAAGTCGCCAGACAAGCCGGGACAGGAAGCAGGCCATCCTGGATACCATTGCTGCCAGGGTCAACAGCTTTGGATATGAGACCCGGACTGCTTCGGACATCTCTAAAAAAATTAATGATGTCAGTCGCAAAGTCCGGGACAAGGTGGCCGCCATCAGGAGGCATGAGAAAGGCACGGGGGGTGGACCCCCATGTGCGGTCAGCTTGACCCCAGAGGAGGAGGTGGTCGCCCACTGTCTGGAGAGGGAGCAGTTGGAGGGCAGAGAGGGGTTTGATTCAGTGGAGGAAGGCTCCAGGACAGGTGACGGAGCTGGGACATCATCTGCTGGCGGCCATTCCACCCCATCCCCCCAACTGTATCCTGAGCCCGACCCTGGGCTCTGAAGACACCGCGGTGGAGGGGAGTGCCCACACCTCACCTGCTGAGGTGGTTGAGGAGGAGCCGTTCCGTGTTGGAGCAGGAGGTGTTATTATTTTTGGAGGAGTCCTCCCCTTCGGCAGGGCCCTCTCATATCCCCTCCCCCATCAGGGGAAGCCCCTCAAGGGCGACTCCATCCCCCCGGGAACTACCATCTCCTGGCCCCAGGAAGGGAACCCGTAAGACCAGGGGGGTGTCTGACGTGGTCCATGACCAAATGGCAAGGGACCAGGCCAGGCAGACCCAGCAGATGGGGGAGATAGCTGGGCACCTGGACCGTGTGGCTGCCAGCCTGGCTTCCGTGGCCCAGATGACAGAGGCAGTGCAGGACATCAGCTTCAACTGCGCTGCAGTGGTGACCAGCCTGGGGGAGGTGCAGGCTGATGTTCGGCACCTTACTGCAGCCGTCCAGGCGAACACAGCTGCGATCCGGGAACAGAGGTATCATGTGACCCGGCAGCTTAGGATGCAGGCCCAGACCAACTCATTCCTCAGCTGGATAGCCGTGGCCTTGGAGGGCATGCAGCCCACACCTGCCAGGAGTGGCCCACCCGGGGATGAGCCACCTCCAGGTGACCCACACCCCCACCCAAGGCTCCCTTCAGGCAGCTGAGGAGCCAGAGAGGGCCCACCAGAAGGAGCCCCCGTCAGACCAAATGATGGGGGTTTTTTTGGCTCTTTTTTTACAACATTTTTTTTCTCTGCTCAGGTTATGAGCCTTTTTTTTCTTTACAAACTGAACACGGTCAGTAGTGCAGGCTACTGTGTGAATATTGTGTGAATGTGGGGGTGGCACTCCTGCCAGTAAGGGGTGTCACCCTCGGTAGTTGGGGAGAAGTTATCCCCGTGTGAATGTAGTATTAATGGACAGCGACAATGCGAAATCATTGGGGCCTTGACGCCGGCATTGCTGCACCCAAGTCCTGCATGTTGGACTTGGGCTAATCCAATGGGAGGTGGATCTGGTGTGTGTGATATAGGGACCTCAGTGGTGTGCATGCAGGCATTGTATGTGTGCCATGATCGATGTGTTTGTTTATTGTCCAAAGATGCCTTCCGCGAGGACCCTCCTGACTGCCGTTCCATCAGCAGAATGGGTAGCCTCTGGCAGGTGGGGACTGTGTGGGTCGGGGGTCAGGTCATCACGTATGTCAATCTGCAGGCCCTTTCTCACGGCGTGGTTGTGCAGCATGCAACATGCACCGATGAGCTGACACACAAAGGTAGGGGAATACAACAGGGTCCACCCGACTTATCCAGGCATCGGAAACAGGGCTTCAGGAGGCCAAATGTTTGTTCCACCACTGCACAGGTTTTTATGTGTGCATCATTGTATCTTCTCTCTCCTCTGGTTTGGGGATTCCGGAATGGAGTCATGAGATGGGGTCCAAGTGCATATGCCCAGGGAAAAGACAGAAGGATGTTAGCCATGCATGTGCCACTCACGATGTCTGCATCATGGGGTCAGACAGTCATGCCTGACTCCCATGTCACTCACCAACCAACCAGCTGTCCTTGTACACGTTCTGTTCAAATTCTGCTGGGATGGGGCTTTGACGGTATATGTAGATGTCGTGGCTGGACCCGGGGTGTTTGGCACGGACGTGCCATATGAGGCATTGGGCATCAGCTATCACCTGTACGTTGATGGAATGCCAGTTCTTCCGATTGCGATATATGTGCTCTGTGGCACGGGGGGGGCTGTAGTGCCACATGTGTGCAATCAATGGCCCTGATGGTGCGTGGGAATCCTGCAATGCTGTAGAAATCCTGCATTGCCTTCTGCCGCAGATGCTCATTGGTGGGTCTGATGAAGTGGTGGGACATGCGCCTGAGGATTGCGGGGACAACCTGGTGCACACATCTGCTCATGGTGGATTGTGACATCCCAGCCACAACTCCACTTGTACGCTGAAAAGATCCACTGGCAAGGACATGGAGTGTTGCCAGTACCTTGACCAGTGGCTGCACTGCATGTGAGCGTTGTGTCTTGCTGGTGATGTCAGCTTTTAGGGCTGTGGTTATTTCCAGGATTGCATCAGAGCTGAATCTGAAGATGCGATACACCTCCTCATCACCTATGCCAAAGAGGTTAATGCGCGTGCTGTATATCCTCTCACATGCCCTCCTCCTCCGTACCGGTGGACCCATTAGTAGTGCTAGGACCACGGCTGCCCCTGGCATGTTGGCAGACAGATGTGTTGTCCTGCAAGTGGGGTTGCTCAGCCTGCTATTTTCGTCGGTAACAGTGCTGCTGTAGCTGCTCTCCAGCTGACCTGTGCCCGTCAGGTGTAAAGATAAACCAGATATTTGTAGGAATAACTTTCGTGGGTACGGCGCATAGATACGACGGCGCATCTTTACACTTACGCGGCGCATATCGATATACGCCGACGTAAGTCTTTCTGAATCTGTCCCTATGTCTACAATTTGCAGCTTAGTATTAACGGTTGCCCCACACACGTCTTTTGACCATAATGATGATTATGATGATAATTATTACAAAGATCTGTGTTAATTGGAGAACAATGTTCTTGTGACATAAGACTTATGCCGCGTACACACGATCATTTTTCGGCATGAAAAAAACTTTGTTTTTCAAAAACGTCATTTAAAATGATTGTGTGTGGGCTTCACATCATTTTTCAGGTTCTGAAAAACGACAAAAAAAATTCAAACATGCTGCATTTTTTAACGTCGTTTTAAATGATGTCGTTTTTCGGGTTGTAAAAAATGATTGTGTGTGGGCTAAAGCAATGTAAAAAACCTGCACATGCTCAGAAGCAAGTTATGAGACGGGAGCGCTCGTTCTGGTAAAACTACTGTTGATAATGGAGTAAGCACATTCACCACGCTGTAACAGACAGAAAAGCGTGAATCATCTTTTACTAACACGGAATCAGCTAAAGCAGCCCAAAGGCGAATGGAACTTCCCCTTTATAGTGCCGTCGTACGTGTTGTACGTCACTGCGCTTTGCTAGACAATTTCTTAAAAACGATGGTGTGTGGGCAACGTCGTTTTAATGATGAAGTTGGGAAAACATTTTTTTTTTTTTTTCATGCTGAAAAATGATCGTGTATTATTAGAGAAAACCTGGGCAACCACACTTTAAGATCCTCCCTACAACTACAGCATGGAGGAACCTTTGATGAGTCCAGAGAAGGAAGTAAGATATCATGAAGATACACTTAGGCCATTTAAGTTACCCTTTCTAGTATTCCCATGAACTCCTTCCCCAGCTGCTGCTTATGTAGGGAGGTGGTGGAAGGTGCAGAGGAGCTGGGCGAGTGCAAACAGTAAGTAGACACTTTTCTTTTTTTTGTATAATCTTTATTTTCCATTTTTAAAGTACAAGGAAAAATCCAGAACAAACAAGCAGAAGAAAAGAAAACAGCAGTGAAGCTGTACAACTAAGCCAGAGCAACCAGGGAGAGAAAGAACAGGCAGGGGAGCAGGAAAAAAAAGGATGAGGGATAAGGAAGAAAAGGAGGGAGATGAGGAAGGAGGAGACCTCAGGGGACATGTGTATCCTGGCCCAAACATGGACAACCATCTCACTCCTCCAGGGAGGAACAATGTCAGAAGCATGCAAATGCCGTGGGGGCCTCGCCTATCCCGGCCTGACCCGGATATTCGATCCATGTGGACAGGCCTCGTCCCCAAACTGGAGGATGGCAGGGCGACCCAACGCATGGCACCAGGGTGGTGGCAAGCTTGGCTCCCCTCCGTGCAAGCAACAATAATAAGTGGAAATACCCAGACAGCTGGAAACCTAAGGGCCGTCCAGGTAGCCCAATATAAAAATAAAATAATACCCCTGTATCCTGCAGGTAAAAACTCAGGAAAACAATACAAACAGCACAGAAATAATAAAAATAAAATATAAAATAAAATAAGTGCAAATATAATAAAATAAATAGGAACACAACCAACAGGTAAAGAGGAGGGGAGAAAAAAAATTATAGTAGAGTTAGACAAGAAAGAGAGGAGAGGAAGAGGAGGAGGGATAGAGAAGGGCAGGAAGGCATGTGGAAAAGCTCCAGTAGACACTTTTCAATGATAAGAGGGCTATGATGTGCAAGGAAGGAGTAGGCTATGACAAGACATTGACACTTCTTAGAATGTCAAATCTCTAGAACGTTCAAAGGCATGTGACATGTCAATAAAAATTGTTTATGGAAAGGAAAACACAAGTAAGCATTTAAAATACTTGTTTTTTCCTGTGTGCTTCTACCTGCAATATTTTAGGTTGGTGATAGGGTATCTTTATAGACATAATAAAGCCAATAAATATCCTCTGTTATTAAAAGCAAGGGAGAATTTGAACTTGAGTCTAGAATATAAATTCAAAAATAAAAGAAAAAGTAGAGAAAGTGTTACTGTGTGACTATAATTCAAAGAAAGGCTGTACTCTTAACTGAGATAAGGGCTAAAATCTCACACAATTTTTGGATTTGTGCTAGGGATAAAACACGAGAAGTAAACTTATTGCTGGGACTCTTTGAGGGCTTTTAGAGAAATAGGCAGAAAGCTTCTGTGCTGGAATAGAAGTCTGCTAACCGTTTGTGTAGAAAATATAGTTTTTAGCAAACATAGCAAGAAAATACTTTTGTTGGAAAAAAAATAACAAAAGTGGAGTAAGGTTGGCACATATATTGATGTGAGTTAAATGAAAGTGCAGGAAGATGGAGAAGATTGTATGATACCTTTTATTAGAGCAACATATAATTGAAATTACATTTGAACACTTGGAGGGAATTGCAAGCTTTCAGAACTACTTAGGTCTCTTCTTCGAGTGTGATGACATAAATAGTTTTGAAATCTTGTATGTGTGTTTTTTTTATTTTTTATAGCTGAGCTAGTAAAGAGCACATTTTCTATCATGTTTGTTTTTAAACTAAAATACTTAAAAAGCAGAGGTATCAAAAGAGGTGAAGGGAATAATCATACATAACAAAAGAAAATGTAAACAAATGTTTTTGTGTAAATTATATTCTTTTGTTTAGAATATAATTTAACCTTTTATAGTTAAAGAGATAAAGTTAAATAGGGGGTGTACCATCGTCCTCATAATCTAATATAAATTTAGGGGACTCAGGGATTCCCCACAAACCCTGAGGCTCCAACAAAAAAGGTGGGCGGGGAGGACTATACCGGTACTGTATGAATTGGTTGAAAAACAACCAGAGTAATTCACACAGGGTAGATTATGAAAAGATTTATTCACATAAAAACATCAAACAAAGTAAAATATACATAACATTTAGGAACGATACAAACACATTTAACCACAATCTAGACACCGGTCGTGCAATCCCTTCTATTGGAAAGGGGGGATCTCGGTGAAGAAATTGGAGTCATGAGACAGGCGGTCTCTAGTCTCTACTAGTTTCGCGAGTGATTTCGCTTCGTCAGGAGACAGTCTAAAATATAATACAAGACAACAATCAAACATTTAAAAAACACAGATACATTATTTGCTACCAGGGGGTATATGGGACATAGCCCCTGGATGCCAATATAAATCATAACAGGGGAATTTTGTCAATCATGTCGCCTACCTAACGGCACATCGTCCACTGACCCAACAATCCAAGGCAGGCAAGGGGCAAAAGAAGAGTGAGCACAGCCGGAAACCCCATACAGTGGACAAAGTGAGAACCAGAAGGATGGGGGGGAGAGATCACCAATGTGGATATAGTGCAACACCATGCAAATCCGTGACTTAGTAACCACTAATATAAAAATATATTACCTATGTGCCCCAATGGGCATAAAAGGGTAGGGAAAATAGGGGTCCCAGGACTACGGAAGTCCCCTTTAGTGGGGTTACTCGGATGACACAGTGGTTAGACCTGCATAGCATGTATGTTCAGGTCTATGCACAGCAAAAGGTAAATCAGTTACCAATCTCCTGCTGGTAGCAGCGCTGGTTCCTAATAAACAAGTATAAAGGATATGAGTAAAGTGTGGAGCAATACTCAGAAACAAATAAAGGAAGAAAAACAATATCAGAGCAGCAGAGAGGTCTGAGCGCATTGCAGAGAGAACCAGTGTACTCACTTGAACGTGTATGGTAATACACATGTCCTGGGACCCAGTCCGGTGCAGAAAACATCCTGTGGACTCAGTTTAAATATAGCAGCCTGATGAACAAGTGGGCGTGTGAAGGCCCGGAAACAGGGGTGTGGCTGCCCGTATGTTGTGTCCATTGGTCTGGTGGTGTTTCTACCCATCATCCCCTGCGAATTCAAGAGATGATAGGACATGCGAGGGGTGATGGGCGGCGCCTGCGTCTAGCGTGTTGGTATACACGCTGACACGGCGGAAGATTAGCCAATCAATGTCTGATTCATGTGGTGCGTCGTTGGTGGGCGTTAGTTCTCATTTGGTTGCAGGGCCCTGTTAACCAATCGGTGCTTCGGTCACATAGTGCGTCACGGGTGGGCGGTGGCCCTCGTTACGTGACAGGACCGTGTCAATCGCACCGATTGGCCAGTGAGGGTTTACCCATAGAAAGACTATGGTGTGAGGCCACTGTGTACGCCGCCATAACTATAGGCAAACCCTGATTCAGCCTATCTCAATCAGGGTTGTCTAAAGACCGCAATGAGAAGGGAAGGAGGAATAAAGGACATTAGAAAAATAATTTAGAAATCGCAAACGCGCCGATTTAAATTGATCTGGCTGAAACAACTGGATATGGGACGGGCCAGAGGTATATACTATAGCAAAGCCCGTGGTGAACATGATCCCGGATGGGGTGACTAGGGAGGAAAAAGAAGGAGGCTGGGGGGGGGGGAGGGAAAAGACAAACAAAATTGATGGGTGGGGTGGGGAAAAAGGTGAGGGGAGGGGGGGGGGGGGATGGAGGGGGAGGGGGGGGGTAAAGGGGGGAAAAAAGGCAAGAATATGCAACAGCCGAAGAAAATGGGGTCAGCTGGACAACTCGGGTCAGGAGGCATGATCGACAAATTTATAGCAAGTACTTAATGCGTAACAAACACGTGCATCACAATTATGTAAAAATACAATGCATTTGGTGCATATAACAGCATAATGAATCAATTAAATATGTAAACAAGAAAACGCAGGAGGAAAAACGAGGGGCAAAAGGGGCAAAAGAAGAGTGAGCACAGCCAGAAACCCCATACAGTGGACAAAGTGAGAACCAGAAGGATGGGGGGGAGAGATCACCAATGTGGATATAGTGCAACACCATGCAAATCCGTGACTTAGTAACCACTAATATAAAAATATATTACCTATGTGCCCCAATGGGCATAAAAGGGTAGGGAAAATAGGGCCCACCTTTTTTGTTGGAGCCTCAGGGTTTGTGGGGAATCCCTGAGTCCCCTAAATTTATATTCTTCTGTTTAGGATAGAAATTTGATGATTTTTTTTTTCCATCTGTGTCCCATTGGAGAGAAAAAGGAAACCTTCTCTCAGGGACAATTTAGAGCTGTGCATTGTAGTAATGCACAATCAGCATCCCGACTTTTATTAAGAATCGCATCCTGACCACCAACTACAGTAGTGCAACACACATGCTGATGTCTTAAAAATGGTCATGTTGATTACATTTTTTGATTTACTGAAGTGGTTGTAAAGGTAGAAGTTTTGTTTTTTAATCTTGATGCATTCCATGCATTAGGATAAAAGCCTTCTGTGTGCAGCAAACACCTTACCCCCCCCCCCCTCTAATACTTACCCGAGCCCCATCTCGATCCAGCGATGTTGCACAAGAGACTTGGCTGCCCACTACTCTCCCTCTTTATTGGCTGAGACAGCAGCAAAGCACCATTTGCTCCTGCTACTGTCAATCAAAGTCAGTAAGCCAATGAGGCGAAAGAGGGGGCAAGGCCGAGACCTGGCTCTGTGTCTGAATGCACATAAGGAGCTGTGGCTTGAATGCCCCACAGCAATCAGGAGCGCCAAAGAGGAACCCGAGAAGAGGAGGATCTGGGCTTCTCTGTGCAAATCAAATGCAAAGAGCAGGTAATTATGACATGTTTGTTATTTTTAACAAAAAAAAAATGAGGACTTTAGTGTCACTTTAAGGTTTTCTGCCAGCACATTCAAAATGTAATTGATATACACTTGTAAAGCTTTTTTTTAAGAAACACTTATGGGGATTTTAGGATCCTAGCAATGCCACCAGTTACATCTTGGTAATGGGTGGCTATTGGGTGACTTTGATAAATAAATAGGTCCCGAATATTATTTAAGCACAGAAATTTTTTGTTCTGAGCCTCTCCTTCCCACTGCCACTCAAACCCCAAGTGCTTGGGGCAAAACAGGTTATAGACTGAATGCAGTAAAGGAGTAGTAAAGGAGTCTGCAGAACACCATAGAAATCTCCATGACTCAGCACTACTAGGTGACATGTAATAGATGGGTGGTCCTGGAGTGGGGACTGTTAAAATCATGCATTTGGATTATCTGCACAAATAAACTTGGATACTAATGATCCTTTTGATGTGCGGCGTCTTTTTTCTTTTTATTGCTCACAACTATTTTTCAAAAGCTAAGTTCACCTTTTGGAACATGATATATGTTCCACCCATATGTAGGGTGGAACATGTAACATGTTCCAGCTCCTTCCAGCTCTCTCCCCCAATATTACTCTCGGTGTGAAAGCAGATGGAGGTCTTCTCCCTGCACCCTCTGTCACAAATAAAACAGTGCGGCTATTGGGAATTACTCACCTCTTGCCCATGCTCTGGCAATTATAAATATTGAGCTGGAGGTCTATCCCCTGACGTATAGAACTGTAGTAGCACACGTGTTGTTCACCACTAGACATACTATTACCAATACCCAATATCTATATGAAAGAATGCTGGCCTATAAGGAATGTAGAGTTGATACATTTTATACCTATTGGAATACATGGTTATCACACACAAATACCCCAGTGCCTCCAAGACAGGGTAATAACCTCTTAATGACCTGAATACTTAGATTTTTGGCTCTTGTGAAGCTATCTGTACTCGTAGCTCAGAGAAATAGTTGACCTGCTTTTTTCCATGTCTTTATCTTTCTTCACCTTTGCATGGCTGGTCCACAGTTTGATCCCATATGGGGTGGCAGGCATTGTTTGTTTTCTGTAAAATGCAGGTTTTACTTTTTTAATATTTGTTTGTACCTGAAATGTACAATTACCTATGCAAAGTGATCTTATTTGCTTATTTGTATCTTTTGTTGTGCCATGTAAAAAAAATTTGATGCTCATCATTCATTTGCCGCAGCTGGCGGCTTGTAGTTCTGAATTAACTGCAAGGGTGCCGATGAGCACTTTCATAGTTCAATCACAATTATTATTAATATTTTTTCTGAAAAATATGAATTTTCCTTTAATTATTGAACAAATGTATGTATTTTGTCAGAATGTCATCTGAAAAACAAATTATCAATAAAATGTTTGCATCCGACAAAGTTTAATTTAAAAGGGATATTTTGGTGGATAAGCTCTCATCTAAACTCCTCAGTTAGCAAAACTCAACACAAGTCGCCATCTCAGTTCCAAAGATTGACAGTACATATGTGCCTTACCTTCAGACTTGCACATTTTTACAGGTTCCTTTCCTGTACTGAAATAGCTTACTCTGATTTCACTGAACACAAAGAACTGTTCATGGTGTGCATTAGAAACTGCAGCAATTCCTGGCTGGAGAACTTCCAGAGAGAATTCAGAATCATCTAGCTCTTTTCTCTCCAGTCTAACTATTTCTAACCATTCATGTTCATGTATTGGATTTTTGTTCTTGTAATCATGGAAGCTCAACATGCGAATGTTTAAAAGCAGTCTGTTAAAATACCACTCATTTAGACTGACATGTGCCTATTATGGCATTTTGATATTTGAATAACTCCTCTCAAGGGCAATCCCATTGCTTACATCTTGCCTCTGAGAGGAGTACTGAGGCAGGATGCTATAATGTTTCCAGGAAGCCATGTATGAATTGCATTAGGAAGCAGAGATACATTGACGATTCACTGTTGTCCGCTGATGAGGCTGTACTGATGAGCACTGATGAGGCGGCACTGATGAAGTAGCACTGGTGGTCACTGATATGTAGCACTGATGGGCTCTGATAGGCAGCACTAAAGGGCACTGATTGGCACTGGTAGGTACTGGCGGGCACTGGTATGCAGTACTGATAGGTGGCACTGATGAGGAGGCACTGATTGGCAGCACTGATGGTCACTCATTGGCAGCACTGATGGGCACTGTTGGGACTGCACTGATAATCAGGACACTGATAATCAGTGCTCTGATTATCAGTGTCAACATCCCTTTAACCACTTAACCACTTAATGACCAGGCTATTTTTTGCAATACCTCAATGTGTCGCTTTAACTGACAACTGCGCAGTCGTGCAACGCTGTACCCAAACAAAATTGACATTATTTTTTCCCACAAATAGA
This sequence comes from Rana kukunoris, assembly GCA_029574335.1. Lineage (NCBI taxonomy): Eukaryota > Metazoa > Chordata > Amphibia > Anura > Ranidae > Rana > Rana kukunoris. Next base: position 18,149 of record JAJQKJ010001927.1, on the reverse strand, counting down.
GCTTTCTTTTGGTGGTATTTGATCACCTCTGAAGTTTTTATTTTTTGCGTTATAAACAAATAAAACAATAATTTTTACTTTTTGCTGTAATAAATATAACCCAAAAAATGTTTTTAAAAATAAAGGGCCAGATTCACAGAGCGATCACGCCGGCGTTACAGGAGATTCGCGGCGTAAGTCTAAATTTGCGCATTCGTTTCGATGCACCGCATCCCCAAAACGAGATACGCAAGAAATCTACTTTTTTTTGACCGGCGTAATTTCGATAGACCGGCGTATCCATCCGCGCAAAACTGCGCTAGACACACCATTCATTTGCTATTCAAATATGCAAATGAGGGAGTTACGGGGATCCACAAAAGAACGTTGATGCAGCGCAGGCTACGCGCTGTGCACAACAGCTGCACGTCCTGTCTAAAATTAGACCATAGAAAAGGTGGTATAAAATTAGACAATCCGTCTACATGTCAGCTAAAGCAACACTGTTAGTGAGGAGCTGAGCAGTCACACTTGCTGCACAACAAACTTTATGCCAAGATGCCCGGGGCATCCTTGCTCATAGCTATACTAATGACTTTAGAGGCGCAAAGAAGGAGGAGGGCACGGAGGAGGGCACGGAGGAGGGCACGGGAGAGGATATACCGCACACGCATAGACCTCTTTGGCATGAGTGATTCTGAGGTGTATCGCATCTTCAGATTCACCCCTCATGCCATCCTGGAATTAACCATAACCCTTCAGGATGACATCACCAGCCGAACACACCGCTCACATGCAGTGCAGCCACTGGTCAAGGTTATGGCAACACTCCATTTCCTTGCCAGTGGCTCTTTTCAAAGAACAAGTGGAGTGGTGGCTGGAATGTCACAATCCTCCATGAGCAGATGTGTGCACCAGGTTATCCTTGCAATTCTCAGAGGCATGGCCAACCAAATCATCAAACCAACCACTGAGGACCTTCGGCTGAAGGCAATGACAGATTTCTACAGAATTGCCACCGTGGGGGCCATTGATTGCACACATGTGGCACTCCAGCCCCCCCATGAGACAGAGCACATATACCGCAATCGGAAGCATTGGCATTCCATCAACGTACAGGTGATAGTCGATGCCCAAGGCCTCATATGGCACGTCCAGTGCCAAACACCCCGGATCCAGCCATGACAGCTACATATACAATCAGAGCCCCATCCCAATGGAATTTGAACAGAACGTGTATGGGGACACCTGGCTGGTTGGTGAGTGACATGGGTGGCAGGCATGACTGTTCTCCCCATGATGCACACATCACAAGGGGCACATGCATGACTAACATCCTCCTGTCTTTTCCCTTACAGGTGACTCTGCATATGCACTGGGACCCCATCTCATGACTCCTATCCAGAACCCCCAAACCCCAGGAGAGGAAAGATACAATGAAGCCCACGCCCAAACACGTGCAGTGGTGGAGCACACCTTTGGCCTCCTGAAGTCACGTTTCCAATGCCTGGATAAGTCTGGGGGTACCCTGTTGTATTCCCCCAACTTCGTGTGCCAGATCATCGGTGCATGTTGCATGCTGCACAACTTCGCAGTGAGAAAGGGCCTGCAGATTGACATACGTGATGACCTGACCCCTGAACCAGACAATCCCCCCCTAAGCGAGGCTACCCCGTCTTCTGAGGGAAGAGCAGCCAAGAGACAGCTCACATTAGGCATCTTTGCACGTTAAACACACACATTAATCATGGCACAATGAGAATGCATGCATGCACACCACTGTGGTCCCTAGCACAGACACATCACATCCTCATCAAATTGGATTAGCACAAGCCCACCATGCTGGACTTGTGAGCAGCAACGCCACGCCACGGCTCCAATTATGTCACTGTACATTCATACACCATTCACACGGACCTGGGGATCACTTTCCCCTGGTCCTGGGGAACCCTTCTCCACCACAAATAAGGGTGACACCCCTTTTCCGGCAGGAATGTCACCCCCACATTCCGAAATCATTCACAACACAAAAAAAAAAATGACCAGCAAAAAAAAAAAAGGGGGAAAACCAAATTAATGCCGCTGGCGTGACCCACGCCTGGGGCGCCCATGGCCACGGCCCCGGCTCCTCGGGGGAGACTCATGGGGGGGTAATCGGGGGAAGGAGGAGCAGCCCCTGGTCTCTGCCCTCCAAGGCCACGGCAATTCTGGTCAAGCCAGCACTTAGTGATGCCGTATTGGCCTGGATAGCCTGGGTGAGGGCCCTCACATCCTGCCCAACGTCTGCTGTAGTAGTCTGCAGTACGTTTAGGCAGTTTGTAAGAGCCAGGGAGTGGCAGTCCAGGTCCCCAAGCATATCCTTTATGGAGGACAGGCTCTCCTCCATCCGCCCCAAAGTCTGGCTGACCTGTCCCAGATGGCGGGTCTGAAGGGCCTGGTCCCTTTTCAGATTGGCGGGCAAAACCTCGGCCACCCCCTGGTCTTCTGGGATGACTTCCTGCATCCAGCTGATGCTTGTGGCCGGGGAGAAGGGGAGGCCCTAGGGAGGGGAGCCATGTTGGGGGAGGAGTGGGAGGGGCTAGCCCTTATGGAGGGCTGGCTGCTGCCAGCCAGAGAGGAAGACTCCTCCAAAAACAGCAATCCACTGACTGACATGACATCCTCCTCCTCCTCCTCAAATTCCTCCTCTTCCAACTCCTCCGAGGACTCCGGCCTTATCGGAGGGTCCTCATCAGGCTGGTGTCCGGGGATGGTGCAGTCAGGCCAGATGGCCCAGCAACCTCCTGCACATCTGTGGATGACACAAAACATTCACAGGTTGGAGGATCCACACACTTGCCACATATTCCTTTCCCCCCCTCCCCCACACATGCTACACACCAGATAGGAAAAAAAAACCTTACCTGGCATCACGGCTTCATGACTGGAGTCATAGCCAGGCAGACCCTCCACTTGTTGCCTATTAAAGGTGTGGGCCACCGCACGCTCCTCCACTATCAGCCTAACAGGGCATGGTGGGCCCCCTCCAGTGCCCCTGGCATAGGCTGCCATTTTGGTAAGGTTCTTGCGGACCACACGCCGGAGGTCATTGATTTTCTTGACGATCCCCTCACATGTCCGCCCCCCCCATGCATTTACCTGGTCAGTAATGTTCTGCAAAATCTCCTTCTTCCTGGCCGGGGTGGTGTTGGCACTCTCCAGGCCGTGGAGGAATTGGGTAAGGGCCCGGGCAATAATTTGTTTCTCCTCCAAAGAAAAATTGCTCTTCCGCTTCCTCTCAGTCATACTCATACAAAAACTCTCTCCCAAACAATCAGCAAAAATCACTCACAAAAACAAGCAGGAAAAATCAAGCAACAAAACAAACAAACAAAATCTATCAAACAAAAAGTCTCACAAGCAGTCACCAAAAAACACTATCAAATATATTCTACAAAACTCTAGATCAAACAGTCAACAAATATCACAAAGACAAGTCACAATGCAACAAACAACAGAACAAAAGCACCTTGCTGTATAGGAAGGGATACAAAGGGATGTACTTTTGCAAAGGAAGTGCGTTTGTGTCTGTCTATTTATGCTGTCTGCGTAGTTCACTAAGTTGCCTGGGACCACTTCCAATTTCACTGATTGCGCCGTTCCCGAGTTGTGAGCATGCGCACAGAGGTGCTGACCATGGTCTGCTTCATGTGCGCATGTGCAAGCCGGCCGGCCCTTTATTTGCATGGGGTCACGGCTCATTTCAATGAAACACGCCCACGTCCTTCCCAATTTGAATTACTCCGCCTTAAGCCTCGGAATTAACATTACTCCGGCGCTAATTTCTGCGCAAATACTACGAGAATACGGTGATTGCGCCTCTACATTGCGCCAGTCTAACATAAAGGAGGTGCGCTACGCTGGTCAAAAAATGTGCCAATGTACGTTAATCTGGCCCAAAGTTTCTTCATCAGTTTGGGCCAATATATATTCTTCTACACATTTTTGTTAAAAAAAAAAAAAAAATGTACTGAGATCCTCCCCATCTGCTTGCCCCCGCATCTAGCAGTGAGACTTAAAGACGCCTTTCCTTTCTCGTGGGCCAGAGCGTCCATGCGCTACCTGGGTGTACAACTGACAGATAGATTTGACGCTTTATACGATGCTTTGGGGAGAGAGGAGCTGGCCCCCCCGGTAGCTAGCTGCCGCAGTGGTCTGGTGTTGCTGATGGCTTCGGGTTGATGTGCTGCGCCCGGTGCGGACGTGGATACGGTTTCTTGTGAGTTCGGAGGTACGCATTTTTCGCTCTATTTTCCCCACTCCCCCTTTTTTTTCCGCTTTTCCCTTCCTTTCTACTCTTTCTATCTCTGGCTATACCCCTCTGAGGTTTCCCCCTACTCTTTTTTCTCCTTTCTTTTTTATTTTTTATTTGCCAGTGGGATTAATTATGTGTTTTGTGGGGTTTGCCGGAGCATTGACTTGTTGGATCCCATTGTCCTGCCTGAGTGTAATGTTGTGGTTCCCTGGTCTTGGCCCTTGGGCTAATGGTGGGGTGGGGGATGGTCAGATGGAGGCCTTAGTGCCCCCCTCCTCTGCTCGGGCCGTGGGCCGCAAGCCCGGCTCTGGGTTTTGTTTTTTCCCCCGAGCGCATTTAAATGTGATTTTTATAAATGTATCACAGTTCAGGTTTAAGGCTAAATTCACTGTCCGTAACAGTTGTCATGGATACAAAAGTTCCTGCATAAATGATACAGTACTTGCTTTTAGATCCATTTTAAATGCATAAAATTATCCTGCTGTTGTCTTCAATACCATAATGCATATGCAAGTGATCAGATGAAGATTATAATTTTGTGTAATGGATCTGAACACAATGCTTGTTTATGCAACAAAAAGGAACAGCAGAGAACGCATCTAAGTGCAGTAAAAAAAAAAAAAAAACTCATATTTTTTTATATAAGCAACGGTGGGCAACTTAAATTTTATAAGGGGTAAAGTACCTGTCATATGAACTTATCCATTGGGGGCTGTCAATCGAACCACAACAGCAGAGGTAATCCAGTCCAGAAGCTATGTGATTCCAATGGCCAGGAAATACTAGAGGAAAGTCCTGTGTAATGTTAGCCACTGGTAGGTGTGGAGGAGGTATGGCTACATGTTTTGAGGCCACGCCACCACTTTCTAAGTGGTAAAGAAATGTCTGGACCCCCAACCCCCTTTCCCAAAAGCAATGTGAAAAAATATATTTAAAAAATAAAACCCCACCCTCCCATCAATAGTACAAAAATAAATTGTAAAAAAAAGTCATTTAAAAAACGTATTGTAAAAATGTATAAAAATAAAAAAAATCCACTGGCCCAAAAAACCTTTTGAAAAAAAAAATATTAAATTGTAAAATAAAAAAATTATCTGACACTGTCCACTATCCTGACACCATCCTGCACATACTACCCACCACTTTACACTCCACATTCCTGTTATTCGCACCGCATTGCTGTTCAGATCACATGCAATGTCTGTGTGATGAAATTTCAGCCATACAAACTGTATAGCTGAAATTGCATCACATTCGGACCAAACACGCACAGGACCCTTTTTTGGTGTGCACCAGAATCGCATGGGTGTTCACACCTATGCGAGCCAATTCATGTCCAAACTGTCAGTTCGCAGTGCGATATGCAAGCTGTGGTGGCAATTTGGGGTGTGCAAAGCACACCGCCATCTTGCCATGTGCTCTAAAGCACATTCCCCATCTTAAATGAAATAATGCCATGTTTAAGCTAAAATAAGTTCACTCACCATACATTCGGTCTGCCATACCAATCAAAGAGACATTACAACAGCTTCCTCTCATCGATAGCTCCCAGACATCACTGCCTCAGCAGCAGCTAGCTCCATTTATTTATAGTGTCAACAAGAGTAACAAAAGAAGGTGGTGGCTTCACAAAACAGCCAATCAGACATGTTTGTATACTTTCAAAAGAAACCAATCACAGACATGTGATTCAAATAATGCTAGTAGTGAGGTGTGCGAACAGCTGGGTGCCAAGCCATGCTCTCTGTTAAACAAAGGAATCAGAAAGAATGGCTCTGCCCAAAGCCGTGTGCAAACCAAACCGCCGCCATTGCAAACCATACTTAAATCATGGATCAGATACCCATAAAATCTGTATAGTTATGCTCCAGTTTCCATGTACGCAGATCTGTCCACTCGGAGTCATTTAATGCAGTCGACAAGAAGTGGCCAGTCCCTTGCTGAGGCATAAATGAACATCCCTAAAAGGAGCTTGCAAATCTTTGTCCATGAAAAGGTGTTTACGCCAATGGCCTTCCACCAACGTCTGTATGCGTGAATACGCTCACCTGAGCGCATTACAGCAAACCGACACTGGGGGGACATCTGACAACATACATTTATAGAATTTTCCACAACAGTCCCTCCGTTTTTGTCATATTCTCCCAAGTGTCCCGCGATGATCTTCTTCTTTACACCTGGAAACTAATCAGTCCTTACAGTCCATAAAAAGGAAAACACGGCTTGACATGTAGACTCTGTTCTTCAGGAGACATGACATAAGGAGGACACAACATGGTGAGCTGTGGTAATCGCAGATTGGGTAGGGGTCCTCTGTGTCTTGTCCTTGGGTCCAGCTTTGAGGAATCTCATCCAGTACGTGGTCATCTGCTCCGGTTCTGGTCACGCGTCCAATCAGGCAACAGGACCATTCATCACGACATAGGAAGAATAGAAATAAAAACGACATGAGTACATATATTCCCATTTCCATCAACCACGATCTGCTGTAAAAATAAAAATTAAGTCCCCTCAGATTCCCAGACCCTTCAAAGGACTCCCAACCTCCACTTAGCTACAGCTCTGGCTTTGCCTTGTAGGGACCCAAACCTTATCCATATGGGCCTGAACTCCAATTCCCAGTATCCCCCGAACCAGATATAACAATATTTACTTGTAAATTCCCAGAAACCCCCCCTTGGGCTGTGAGAACTTCCTTGTAGCTTCAACAGTTACATGAAACATTCCATCCTCAATAGGTGTGAATAGTACAAACGTATCATAAGCTCAAGCCCCCCACCTTGTATATGCAGGGAACCATGCCCAGACTTGGTCAGGGTTGGTGAACAATTCCCTTCTAGCTGTCCCCGCCATTCCCAATTTCTCTCGCGCCATCAGATCCTTGCAATCGGCCGCGACATAGGACAGGAACAGCTTCACCACCACGCATGAACCTCTTGCATTGGGGGAATTACCTTATAAGCTGTAAATCTGCATAAACACCAAACTAAAGTTACACTTGTGGACTACCCAGTCCTGATATCCAACCGACAAGAGGCGGAGCCATAAAAAAAAAATCAATTTTAACCTCTAAAAACATATTAATAAATTCCATTGACAAGTGTCTGTTTGGAGTCTTCACTAGTTTGTCAATAATCCTCATAATTAGCATGTACCACTGTTATCGCTGGGGACTAAAGCTCAACGGAGACTCAGAACAGACCCAGCAATTGGTCCCGTTCGTCTTCTTAATTAGTCATAGAATACACTTTAAATAATAACTTGGGATGCTTTCCATCGTTACTCTTGCTAAAATTTACTAAACAAACAAATACAAAATAAACAAAGATACTCCTCATTTCTTTGATGTGGTTGAGCCACTTCTTGCAGTGGCTGCTGTGGTCTCATCCATCAAGCTTCTTTACAAACGACCCAGTCACCTGGTTGGGAAAAATGAAAACCAATTACCGTGTCAGGGTCCAGGAGAGACTCCTGAACCCTGTGAAGTCCACATTACAGGGATCGTACCCACCCCATCACTAGTGTTGAGCAGAATATGCCATATTCGATTTCGCGATATATCTCGAATATATTGTCGAATATTCGTGATATATTCGCTAAATACGAATATTCGTGATATTTTTTGAAAGTGAAATCATTGCGAATTTTCGCTATTGCGAATGCGAATGCGAATATTCGAGAAATGCGGAGGGAGCACTCTGATTGGCTCAGAATATTCGTGATATGTTGCAATACAAAATAATTGAGAATATTCGGCAAATGTGGAAGGAGCACTCTGATTGGCTCAGAATATTTGTGATATGTTGCAATACAAAATAATTGAGAATATTCGGCAAATGTGGAAGGAGCACTCTGATTGGCTCAGAATATTCGTGATATGTTATAATACAAAATAATTGCGAAATTTCGAGAAATGCGGAATGGAGCACTGTGATTGACTCAGAATATTCTTGATATTTTATCGAAATTTCGCAGAAATGCGATTGCGAATTTATTTGGCAGAATTTCGGTACATGCTTTAGGAGCGCTCTGATTGGCTCATTCTGAAATCGAATATTCGAGATATTTTATCGAAATTTCACAAAATGCGAATGATAAATTCATTGCGGAATTTCGACAGTAACACTCTGAAATCGAATATATGTGTTATTTCACCTAAAAACAGTATCGCAAATTTCTCAAGCGCGCTTGCGCAATCGCGCGAACAACACGCACGCGCGACTACTTCCTGGAACTTGGACATTCGCCAGTTTCATTTTCCATAGGTAGTTGTTGTTGGTCTAGTGCCCAGATTTCTTTTATTAAAAAATGGTCGGGAGTAATCTGACACCAAGTGAGGAGAATATGCTGATCTGTGTGAGTATTTGAATTATCTTTACCTGCATTTTAGACTAGTTTAAAAGTTAGTATATAAGATCAGATATTAGTATTTTCCCAAACAATTGGTCTCCTGGTGTTACAAAACTACAAGTCCCAACAACTACTTAAATTCGCCACTACCCACAACTACTTCTGGTTTGACCAGAGGTTCTTTTTGCAAAAGCGTGGAGTGGCAATGGGCGCCAAGTTTGCCCCAAGCCTGGCGAATTTATTTTATGGCCAAGTGGGAGAGGATGTCGTCTATTCAGAGAGGAATCCCTCCCTGGTCTTATGGCCAGGTATATAGACGACATCCTCCTCCTATGGGATGGCCCTCCCAAAACCCTTGAAGAATTTTTTTCTACATTAAATGATAACAACCGAGGTATCTCCCTTTCATTTGAATGGAGTACTACCAAGATCAATTTTCTTGATCTTGAGATTAGGTTGGAGTCCAGGGAATTTAAGTTTCAACATCATTTTAAAACCACAGATCGTAACCAGCTTCATCCCATGGATAGCTGTCACATCAGGTCATGGCTTAAATCTGTGCCCCGCAGCCAGTTTTTACGTTTAACGGAGGAACTGTAGTGATACTGACACATACCTGTCCCAAGCATCTATGCTCAAACATAGGTTCATTGAAAAGGGATATGACGAATCCTCAGTGACGTAGAGATGCTAAATGTAGAGCAGATTGACCGGGAATCTCTTTTAACAGATAGACCTCTCGAGTTTCCCGATAATTGGTTCCGTTACTCTGTGCTTACAACTTGTTTCCAACCAACTTTGAGATATAAAAAAACATCTTTAAGTGTCAATTGGAACGTGTTAGAAAGGACAAAATCCTTGGACATGTTTTACCCCAACAGGCTAGGATCATCTTTAAAGGTGCTCCTTCTTTGAGGAATAGTATCGCTCCAAATTACGGTTGTCCCCACCTGTGCGTCCCACCTTTTTTCAAAACATGGAGGATACTTTCCATGTAAAAAATACAGTCTGTCAGTACATTTGTGTCCCACACATTTAAAACTTAGATATTCAATCTACAGTGACCAATCAGAGTTATCTCGATCAAACACTTTGTGTACAGGTGCTACAACCCACGTTGTCATATTGATCACTTGCCCATGCGGTGATAGCAGTATGTGGGTCGCACGACGCTGTGCGTTTTCTGTCGGGTCTCCAACATAGGTGAGCACATAGCCTGATTGTGGAGGTGACACCAACATACTGTGTACCTAGACATTATAGATCCTGTCACATCGGGGTTCCTAATTGGGTCCCAGTTCTTGATCATTGACAGGATGTATCCCACCTTGGCCAGGGGGTCCCAAGACTAGAGGTGTATCACACTTGAAACCTACTGGATATATGAATTGCAATCCCACTCTCCCCAGGGTATGAATGTTTAGAGTGGATATTAACGCATTCATTATCCCAGTCTTAAAATTGATTCTATTCAATATATTATTATTGTTTTTTACCATTATGATATGAGTGTTTTCTGTAATCCTATATTCAATCTTGGCCCTATAGGATGCATGTCCCTTTTTTTCCCTGATTTTTCATACATTTGGGGTTAATTAAGACATTTTTTATAATTTTAATTATTTTCCTAGTACTCCAAAAATGTTATACATTTTAAATTAATAAAATTATTTGATTTAGGTTTCTGATCATGATGTCCACAATTTTTTGTCACTTATGTCATCTAACACCCATATTGTTATTTTAATTATAGGGTTAATCCCTAATTTTTAACATACACACTGTGTCTATACATGATGCAGTTTTGGATTTCAGCATCCATTATGTGTTTTTAAACCAATCCATTTTTTCTGTGCCTCTTGCTTCAATGGTGCTTCCATAGTGTGGCTATTCAATATCATTTACCTGTGTGGTCCACACAGCTGGGTATCCATTATGAGGCTTGGTGATGTGGTCATGTGACCGCAATCTACCACGTGGGAGAGAATGCTGATTCGTTCTCAATGTGCTTCCACAGTGTGGCTTTGTCATTATTTTTTAGACATGCTGTGGAACACATAGCCCCGGGATCCCACTATGAGGCTTGGTAGTGCGGTCATGTATGATCCGCAAATCACCAATAGGGGGAAAATAATGTGGATTCGTTCCCATCATCAGAACGAGGCTTGGTTTTTATATCTGTGATGTGTGTGACATGGGCTGTTTGAGCTTGGAGTGCACATCTTTTTATCAATACAGTGCCTGTGTTTTTATTTATTTTTTCCCACATGGCTATTTCTCCGCCTTTATCAGGAGGATGCCATTTTGTGAGCCCATAGCTCTGTTCTTTGAGGTTGGTTTGAATAATTACCCTCTCGATTGTACTTCCTGTACTGAAAGAGAGGCTTGGACCCCCACACCATATCCTCCATTGCCAATTTACAGGAAGTGCCATGTTATTACCATCAGTGCCTATGGGAGCCTTGTTATGAGTGTGGGGGACCTTTTGCTGTATATTAAGGGTAAGTGTAGCATGATGACAGCACCCAGATGATGTTTCTTTTTGTAACGAAAACATGTCGGGATGGACTACTGTTGTTCCTGCTACCCTTTTTCTATAAGCTCTATTTGTGACCATTGCAAAATGTGAGTTTTTCTCTTTATAATAAATATCGATTTTTATACCGGAATTACGCCCATGTACGCCTTGGCCTTCTCTTTTTCATGCTTATCGGGTGGACTACTGATGTCCCATGAGTGATCTGTTGACAGTTTGCTGCCTTGCTGGGAAAGTATTTTTGAGATCATCTGTCTGAGGTTTGACTTCTTTGATACCGAATCGCATGACGTGTATGGTGTACCCGCTTCAGTATATCAACTTTTACAAAAGCTTGATTGGCCTAGTGGGTATATGCCTTGTCTAGGTCCAATCGGTCGGTAAGCCACTTGTCATAAGCAGGTGGTGGATTTTTCACTTCTTTATGCACTGGATTTTGTGTGATCTTGTTTTACTCAAAGAAACCGACTCACGATTCATTCAAAATATTTAGGGACTTTTGAATACCATTCATTTCACATGTGGTTGTTGCATGATTTAATCTTTATTGTATTATCATTATTTGTGTCATTTTAGACGCTACACTTTTCCACACATTTTTCTATTAGCAATTTTTTGATCTCTCTTGCTGTGTTAGCGGCTTTTTGTATTTTAAGATAGCGCAGTATTTGTTTTCTTTTTCGATTACAAGTCCCAGCATGCCTGTACAGCTGCAGACACCCTGCTTGGTAAATGTGTATTTAGGCACTTTCCTTGCTATTTTGCATAATGAATTTAACATGTTGTGGACACCGGGCTAATTTTTTCAGATTTGGTGTTTACGAGACTAAAACTTTTTTTTGGCTAGACAATTACTTAAAACCCCCAAACATTATATATATATTTTTTTCTAACACCCTAGAGCAGGGGTCTCCAAACTTTTTACTTTGAGGGCCACATTCTATATTTTACTCATATCCGCAGGCCGGAAAAATAATTTAACTAAATAAATCCACAGTAGAAGAAGAATAGCATTTTACTTACTGTTGACAGCAGAACTGGATGATGGTCCTGTCGTCTGATAAAACGATGGAGCATCATTCAGCGGGTTAAACTACCAGCGTGCATGAGGTTTTACATCCGTGTCCTCACCAGTCTCCCCCACATCTGTGTCCCACATTGTGTCCCCATATATCTGTGTCCCCACATTGGTGTCCCCATACATCTGTGTCCCCACATTGGTGTCCCCATACATCTGTGTCCCCACATTGGTGTCCCCATACATCTGTGTCCCCACATTGGTGTCCCCATACATCTGTGTCCTCACATTGGTGTCCCCATACATCTGTGTCCTCACATTGGTGTCCCCATACATCTGTGTCCCCAGTGTGGTGTCCCCACACATCTGTGTCCCCACATTGGTGTCCCCATACATCTGTGTCCTCACATTGGTGTCCCCATACATCTGTGTCCCCAGTGTGGTGTCCCCACACATCTGTGTCCCCACATTGGTGTCCCCATACATCTGTCTCCCCACATTGGTGTCCCCATACATGTGTCCCCACCAGTGTCCCCACCAGTCTCCCCACAAATCAGTGTCCCCACATTGTTGTCAGTGTCCCCACATTGGTGTCCCCACCAGTCTCCTCAAACATATTTGTCCCCACCAGTCTCCTCATACATTTGTGTCCCCACATTGGTGTCCCCACACATTTGTGTCCCCACCAGTCTCCTCATACATCTGTGACTCCACCAGTCTCCTCATACATCTATGTCCCCACACATCTGTTACCCCACCAGTCTATCATACATATGTCCCAACATTGGTGTCCCCATTACATCTGTGTCATCACATTGGTGTCCCCATACATCTGTGTCCTCACATTGGTGTCCCCATAACATCTGTCTCCCCAGTTGTGGTGTCCCCACACATCGTGTCATCACATTGGTCTCACCATACATCTGTGTCCTCACATTGGTGACCCATACATCTGAGGACCCACATTGGTGTCCCCATACATCTGTGTCCCCACATTGGTGTCCCCATACCATCTGTGTCCCCACATTGGTGTCCCCATATTCTGTGTCCTCACATTGGTGTCCCCATACATCTGGTGTCACACAAAATTGGTGTCCCCATACATCTTCTCCCCACATTGTTGTCCCCCATACATCTGTGTCATCACATTGGTGTCCCCATACATCTGTGTCCTCACATTGGTGTCCCCATACATCTGTGTCCCCAGTGTGGTGTCCCCACACATCTGTGTCCCCAATTGGTGTCCCCATACATCTGTGTCCCCACATTGGTGGTCCCCATACATCTGTGTCCCCACATGGTGTCCCCACACATCTGTGTCCCCACATTGGTGTCCCCATGACATCTGTCCCCCAATTGGGTCCCCACACATCTGTCCCCACCAGTCTCCCCACAATCAGTGTCCCCACATTGTTGTCAGTGTCCCCACATTGGGTTCCCCACCAGTCTCCTCAAACATATTTGTCCCCACCAGTCTCCTCATACATTTGTGTCCCACATTGGTGTCCCAACACATTTGTGTCCCCACTAGTCTCCTCATACATCTGTGACTCCACCAGTCTCCTCAAACATCTATGTCCCCACACATCTGTTACCCCACCAGTCTAATCATACATCTGTCCCCACATTGGTGTCCAATACATCTGTGTCCCCACATTGGTGTCCCCATACATCTGTGTCCCCACATTGGTGTCCCCATACTTCTGTCTCCCCACATTGGTGTCCCCATACATCTGTGTCATCACATTGGTGTCCCCATACATCTGTGTCTTCACATTGGTGTCCCCATACATCTGTGTCCCCACATTGGTGTCCCATACAATCTGTGTCCCCACATTGGTGTCCCCATACATCTGTGTACTCACATTGGTGTCCCCATACATCTGTGTCCCCAATTGGTGTCCCCATACATCTGTCTCCCCACATTGTTGTCCCCATAATCTGTGTCATCACATTGGTGTCCCCAAATTGGTGTCCCCATACATCTGTGTCCCCACATTGGTGTCCCCACACATCTGTGCCCCCACCAGTCCCTCATTACACTTTTGTCCCACACCATCTGTGTGTCCCACACTGGTGTCCCCACACATCTGTGTCCCCACCAGTCTCCTCGTTCATCTGAGCCCCACACTGGTGTCCCTACAATTCTGTGTCCCCACACTGCTGTCCCCACACAGCTGTTACCCCACCAGTCTCCTCATACATTTGTGTCCCCACATTGGTGTCTCAACACATTTGTGTCCCCACCAGTCTCCTCATACATCTGTGACTCCACCAGTCTCCTCTACATCTATGTCCCCACACATCTGTTACCCCACCAGTCTATCATACATCTGTCCCCACATTGGTGTCCCCATACATCTGTGCCCCCACATTGGTGTCCCCATACATCTGTGTCCCCACATTGGTGTCCCCATACATCTGTCTCCCCACATTGGTGTCCCCATACATCTGTGTCATCACATTGTTGTCCCCATACATCTGTGTCTTCACATTGGTGTCCCCATACAATCTGTGTCATCACATTGGTGTCCCCATTCTGTACATCTGTTTTTTTGCAGAATTTCGGGACATGCTTTAGAAGCGCTCTGATTGGCATCATTCTGAAAACGAATATTCGATTATTTTATCGAAATTTCACAAAATGCGAATGATAAATTCATTGAGGAATTTTGACAGTAACACTCTGAAATCGAATATATGTGTTATTTCACCTAAAAACAGTATCTCGAATTTCTCGAGCGCGCTTGCGCAATCGCGGCGAACAACACGCACGCGCGGACTACTTCCTGGAACTTGGACACTTGCCAGTTTCATTTTCCATAGGTAGTTGTTGTTGGTCTAGTGCCCAGATGTCTTTTATTAAAAAATGGTCGGGAGTAATCTGACACCAAGAGAGGAGAATATGCTGATCTGTGTGAGTATTTGAATTATCTTTACCTGCATTTTAGACTAGTTTAAAAGTTAGTATATAAGATCAGATATTAGTATTTCCCAAACAATTGGTCTCCTGGTGTTACAAAACTACAAGTCCCAGCATGCCTGTACAGCTGCAGACACCCTGCTTGGTAAATGTGTATTTAGGCACTTTTCTTGCTATTTTGCATAATGAATTTAACATGTTGTGCACACCGGGCTAATTTTTTCAGATTTGGTGTTTACGAGACTAAAACTTTTTTTTGGCTAGAAAAATAACTTAAAACCCCCAAACATTATATATATTTTTTTCTAACACCCTAGAGTAGGGGTCTCCAAACTTTTTACTTTGAGGGCCACATTCTATATTTTACTTATATTCGCGGGCCGGAAAAATAATTTAACTAAATAAATCCACAGTAGAAGAAGAATAGCATTTTACTTACTGTTGACAGCAGAACTGGATGATGGTCCTGTCGTCTAATAAAACGATGGAGCATCATTCAGCGGGTTAAACTACCAGCGTGCATGAGGTTTTACATCCGTGTCCTCACCAGTCTCCCCCACATTTGTGTCCCCACATTGGTGTCCCCATATATCTGTGTCCCCACATTGGTGTCCCCATACATCTGTGTCCTCACATTGGTGTCCCCATACATCTGTGTCCCCACATTGGTGTCCCCATACATCTGTGTCCCCACATTGGTGTCCCCATACATCTGTGTCCCCACATTGGTGTCCCCATACATCTGTGTCCTCACATTGGTGTCCCCATACAATCTGTGTCCCCACATTGGTGTCCCCATACATCTGTGTCCCCACATTGGTGTCCCCATACATCTGTGTCCCCACATTGGTGTCCCCATACATCTGTCTCCCCACATTGTTGTCCCCATACATCTGTGACCCCCACCAGTCTCCTCATACAATTATGTCCCCACTCATCTGGGTCCCCACACATTTGTTACCCCACCAGTCTCCTCATACAATCTGTGTCCCCACATTGGTGTCCCCATACATGTGTCCCCACCAGTCTCCCCACAAATCATGTCCCCACACTTGTGTCCCCACATTGGTGTCCCCACCAGTCTCCTCACACATATTTGTCCCCACCAGTCTCCTAATACATCTGTGTCCCCACATTGGTGTCCCCACACATTTGTGTCCCCACCAGTCTCCTCATACATCTGTGACCCCACCAGTCTCCTCATACATCTGTATCCCCAACACATCTGTTACCCCACCAGTCTACTCATACATCTATGTCCCCAAATTTGTGTCCCCACATATCTGTGTCCCCACCAGTCTCCTCATACAGCTGTGTCCCCACATTGTTGGGAACACAGATGTATAAGGAGACTGGTGGGGACACAGATGTGTGGGGACACAGATGTGTGGGGAGATTGGTGGGGACACAGATAGGTGGGGACACCGATGTGGGGACACAGATGTATGAGGAGACTGGTGGGGTAACAGATGTGTGGGGACAACAGTGTGGGGACTCAGAATTGTGGGGACACCAGTGTGGGGGCACAGATGTATGAGGACACTGGTGGGGACACAGATGTGTGGGGACACTAGTGCGGGGCCACAGATTTGTGAGGAGGACTGGTGTCCCCATACATCTGTGGCCCACCAGTCTCCTCATACATCTGTGACCCCACATTGGTGTCCCCATACAACTGTGTTCCCACCAGTCTCCTTATACAACTGTGTCCCCCACCAGTCTCCCCACACATCTGTGACCCCAACAGTCTCTCATACATCTGGGTCCCCACATCGGTGTCCCCACACATCTGTGTCCCCACCAATCTCCCCACACATCTGTGACCCCACACTGGTGTCCCCACACATCTGTGTCCCCACCAGTGTCCTCATACATCTGTGCCCCACACTGGTGTCCCCACCAATTATGTGTCCCCACACTGTTGTCCACACATCTTGTTAGCCACCAGTCTCCTCATACATCTGTGTCCCCCACATTGGTGTCCCCACACATTTGTGTCCCCACCAGTCTCCCCACACATCTATGTCCCCACATCTGTGTCCCCACATCTGTGTCCCCACACTGGTGTCCCCACACATCTGTGGCCCCACCAGTCTCCTCATACATCTGTGCCCCCACTTTGGTGGGGACTCAGATGTATGGGGACACCAATGTGGGGACACAGATGTATGAGGAGAGTGGTGGGGACACAGATGTATGAGGAGACTGGTGGGGGTCACAGATGTGTGGGGACACCAGTGTGGGGACCCAGATGTGTGAGGACACAAGTGTGGGGACATAGATGTGTGGGGAGACTGGTGGGGACACTGATGTGGGGGACACAGATGTATGAGGAGACTGCTGGGGACACAGATGTATGAGGACACTGTTGGGGACACCGATCGTGTGTGGGGACACAAGTGTGGGAACACTGATTTGTGGGGAGACTGTTGGGGATACAGATGTATGGGGACACTAATGTGGGGACACACATCTATGAGGAGACTGGTGGGGAAACAGATGTGTGGGGACACTGATTTGTGGGGAGACTGGTGGGGACAACGATGTATGGGGACACCTGTCTCCCACAAATCAGTGTCCCCAACACTTGTGTCCCCACACATCTGTGTCCACACACTGGTACCCCACACATCTGGCTCCCCCACACTGGTGTCCCCACAAATTATCTGTCCACCACTGTTGTCCCCACACATCTATCCCACACATCTGTTTCCCTACCAGTCTCCTCATACATCTGTGTCCCCACATTGGTGTCCCCATACATCTGTGGGCCCAATAGTCTCCCCACACATCTGTGTCCCCATTAGGGCACCCCCTACTGCTGTCCCCATTAAACCCCCCTCCACTGGTGTCCCCATAAGAGCACCCCCCACATGGTGTCCCCATTAGAGAACCCCCCCACTGGTGTCCCCTTTAGAGAACCCCCCCACTGGTGTCCCCATAAGAGCACCACCCCTACTTGTCACTGTATCCCCATTAGAGCACCTCCCACTTGTGTCCCATCAGAATTATCAGCACCCTGAAGTTTGTGCCATATCAGAGCCATTCA
>JAJQKJ010002686.1:0-123775 GCA_029574335.1 Rana kukunoris | reverse complement strand
TTGTACTTGCAGGATTCCTACAGAAAACAGGTTGTTATCGATGGAGAAACCTGCCTTCTGGATATCCTGGACACAGCTGGTCAGGAGGAGTACAGTGCAATGCGTGACCAGTACATGAGGACAGGAGAGGGCTTCTTATGTGTATTTGCTATCAACAATACTAAATCTTTTGAGGATATACATCAGTACAGGTGTGTAGCTCAAGAGACCTCTCATTTGTTTTAAAGTATGTGTCTGGTACACTATTAAAAGTATATACTACATCCCTGCAGTATATGGCCATATAAGGATTTATAAAAAAAAAAAAATGCATTAATTTCTTTAACGAAAACATGGACTTTGTAGGCACAACCCAATAAAAGTAATACTTTTTTTAAATAGAAAAATACAAAATACATCACAGTTACATTATAATAAACAGAAATACAAAACAAATAAGGACCCCATTTCTGTCACTCTAAAATTAACACTCAATAGCCACAGGTTTTGTTGTAATAGTACAAATATAGCGCTGGGTGGAGTGATGATTTCACAGATGAGACCAATTGGATCCTTGAGGTATAAAATTCAGCTCGACATGTTTTCGCGACTTGGTGTACATCGCTTCTTCGGGAGTTTCGATAAACAGTGCTTTTTGTTTGAGAGAGACGAGTAATACTGTGCGCTTCAATTGTATGAACCTGCTGATAGTCTGCCACACCCAGCCCCACAGAGGTGAAAATGGGGGGGATGGGTTGGGGACTGGGGTGTACCACTCCTACAATCACCACAAACCAAGGAGCCGCATGGGAACAAGTTGGGGTATATCTTTTCAAATTTGAAATCAAGCTTGGATAAGCAAAAAAAGAGAGAAAACGTCCTCAGAAAAACCCAAAAGGGATTCCCCAGTAACAAGCAGCCAAATCTTAGGAATATTTAAAGGTCAGTGTGATATTTTTGCTGACACACAATTGTCATGGAGAACCACTAGATCAGGGATCCTCAAACTACGGCCCTCCAGATGTTGTAGAACTACACATCCCATGAGGCATTGTAACACACTGACATTCACCGACATGACTAGGCATTATGGGAATTGTAGTTCCTGAACAACTGGAGGGCTGTAGTTTGAAGACCCATGCACTAGATGGCAGTTGGTAGTATCCAAAGCACTTCTAATATGAGAAGTGAGCTTAGGGGATCCCAGGGTTGAGAAACAAATGTCTGCGGAGCGCAGCCGCGCTGGTAAGAGTGTCAGGCAAGTGCACCCTTCAAAGAGCAGTGCTCTTTGGAGTACAACTGTGAAATTCTTTCTTTCTCTAATTCTGTTTTATTTTTCTCTTTCTCTTTCTCTCTTCAGAAAGACACTATAGATTACTATAAATAGCAGTTGATTCATTTGTTTACCAGCCCCCTTCCCTTCCCCAATGAACACAGACCGAGATCTGTGCTGATCGCTTCTGTATTCGTTGATCACTCCCTCCCCCACCGCCGCTGCTCCCGACTTGACATCCATCTAGGTACAGGTGCACGTCCCTGAGCTCAACTGTTGGGGCCGTTCACCCACAAGGATGTCGAGTTGGGATCAGCATCCCAGTTGACATGTATAGGATGGGCTGCACAGGGATGCGTGGAACAGCTAGGCATCCCTGTGCAGGTAAACACCGCCCTCCACTGGCATACACTTAATTTAACCACTTGCCCACCGCGCCATAGACATTTTACTGCTACAGCGCGGTGGGGTAACTGTGACACGACATCCCTGGGACGTCCTCGTGCACTTCCGCGTCCCCTGGGACGCGCTCGCGGAAGTGTTCGTGCTCGCCGGGTCTAGAAGACCCGGCGCATCACGATAAATTGCCGCTAATGGCGGCCGTTTACCACGTGATCGCTCCGTCAAATGACGGAGCGATCACTTGTAAACAACAAATGACGCCGGTTCCTCCCTCTCCTCTCTGTACCGTTCGGTACAGTGTGAGAGGAGAGGGGGGTGGCAGCAGCAGCGCTGTGGCTGGATCTGTGACAAATGCAGTCACAGATCCAGCTATCCATCCCAGCTCGGCCATCCCTACGCGATACTCTGCAATACCCCAATACTCTGCAATACCCCAATACTCTGCAATACCCTGCGCGATACTCTGCAATACCCCAATACTCTGCATGACCATGCGCGATACTCTGCAATACCCAAATACTCTGCAATACCCATTTTTTTTAAAAAGCACCCCTGTCCCCGTGTGCTCGCATGCATAAGTGAACGCATACGTAAGTCCTGCCCACATATGAAAACGGTGTTCAAGCTACACATGTGAGGTATCTCTGCGAACGTTAGAGCAATCAATTTGGCCTTGGACCTCCTCCGTAACTAAAAACATGTAACCAATAAAAGTAATTAAAGCGTCGCCTATGGGGATTTTTAAGTAGCGAAGTTTGGCGCCATTCCATGAGTGTGCGCAATTTTGAAGTGTGACATGTTGGGTATCTATTTACTCGGCATAACTTCATCTTTCACATTATTAAAAAAAATTGGGTTAACTTTACTGTTTTTTTTTTTTTTTTAAGCACAAAACGCGTTCAAAAAATGTCTGCGAAAATACCATGCGAGATAAAAAGTTATAACGGCCGCCATTGTATTCTCTAGGGTCTTTGCTATAAAAGCATATATAATGTTTTGGGGTTCTATGTAATTTTCTAGCGAATAAATTATGATTTTTACATGTAGGAGAGAAGTCAGAATTGGTCTGGGTTTTCCAGAACGCCTGATGGCGTTCCCTGCATGTTGGGCTTCTGTATGTGGCCTCCCTGTGTAAAAGTCTCACACATGGGGTATCGCCATACTCGGGAGAAATAGCAGAATGTGTTTTGGGGTGTAATTTGTGGTATGCATATGCTGTGTGTGAGAAATAACCTGCTAATATGACAGAAACAAGATTTTTATTTATTTTTTTTACAGAATTATCAGTCGTTTTTCTTTTATAGCGCAAAAAAAAAAAAAAAAAACCAGAGGTGATCAAATACCACCAAAAGAAAGCTCTATTTGTGTGAAAAAAGGACAACAATTTCAAATGGGTACAATGTTGTATGACTGAGTAATTTTTATTCAAATTGTGAGAGCACCGAAAGCTGAAAATTGGTCTGGTCAGGAAGGGGGTTTAAGTGCCCAGTGGTCAAGTGGTTAATACACCCCATGCAAACAAAGCCTTAGCGATTTAACAGAAATTTGGTGAATTATGTTGTGTTTGCTATTAATGGTTTTATTGTATTTTTTGTGAAAATGGCAATTTATTTGCGCAGCTATTGCAGGGCCTAAAAAATCTGTAGCACTATTTTTTTTTTTATTCTAAAGGTCATGTGCTTTTCAGAAAATACAGTGGATATATAAAGTCTTTGCAGCCCTGTAAAAAAGTCAGGTTTCTGTCATGTAAAAAAAAGAGACAAAGATAAATAATTTCAGACTGTAATCTTTTTTGGGGGGGAAGTAACAATAAACAAAATAATGTGGGTGCATAAGTGTGCACACACCCTCCTATAACTGGGGCTGTAGCTGTGTTCAGATTTAAGCAATCACATTCAAATTCATGTTAAATAGGAGTCAGTACACACTTGCTAACATTTAACTTGCCTCTGATTAACCCCTAATAAAGTTCAGCTGTTGTAGTAGGTCTTTCCTGGCATTTTCTTAGTCGCATCCTACAGCAAAAGCCATGGTTCGCAGAGAGCTGCAAAAGCATCAGAGCGATCTCATTGGTAAAAGATATCAGCCAGGAGAAGGGTACAAAATAATTCTGAAAAAGTTCTCATTTTTTTACATCACAGAAACCTGCTTTTAACAGGGGTGTGTAGACTTTTTATATTCACTGTATATGTTTTTTTTTTTTTGTTTTACAAATTCTGAAAACAGTAAGGAAAAAATGGTAGCCTCAAATTTTTAGAGTAAATTGTGTTTATTTACAGTTTTGTGCACTTTCGGCTTTCTCCATTTCTTAAACGGGAACCATTTCATTTACAAATTGGTCTTGCGCAAAAACTTGCTTGACCTACCAATAGCATGTCAAAGATGTTCTCATCTGAATTAGCAACAGATGTGGAGGCACCTTCAGTGTTTCTAAAGAGAAGAAATATGGAAATGTGCATGCTCTGCACTACAGAGATGTATGCCGTTTTTTTTTTGAACATTCATTTTAAAGAAACTTTAATATTCATGCTGATTTTAAATAAAAAGTAAGTTTCTTATGGATTACACTCTCCTTAGTTGTAGGGTATCATTTAAAAGTAAGGGCTCTTTCACACGTCCGTTCAGTTTTCCCCTTCAGTTTTTTCCCCTTCAGTTGATCAGTTTTTCATCCGTTTTTCGTCCGTTCCGTTTTTTTTGATGGAAGAAAAATAGGGTTTTCTTCCGTCCAAAAAAACGGAGCTTACTGCAGACGGATGTTAACGGACGTTTAGCGGATGCTCATCCGCTAACGGACGCTAACCCATAGGGAAGCATTGAGGTCCGTTAACGGACATCCAAAAAAAACGGACGAACTGAACGGACGTGTGAAAGGGCCCTAAGTCAAAAAGCCTTTTACACGGTAGACAAGTGTGAACAACTTGACCTCTGAAAGATTTGGATCACTACGGTGTATGTATACGTGATCTGGCGCACAGGTGCCACCCTGTAGCAGTAAAACTGCTATAGGGACCTGAACTGGTTAAAAAAAAATAATAATCATCGTGGTGGAAAAACATGTTCATATTTAAACAATGTTAAAACTGGGAATCGACAGGTACAGCAGGGATCAGACTAATCTCCATCTGTGTATGACCCTGTTTGACAGAAGTCGATTGTTAGCTCAACTCTTGTTGAGCGGAATCACTGGGAAACTTGCTGCTATCAGGATACTATGTCTCGCAAAGAGGATTGACTTGTGTGGCTGGGGGAATATTTTTCCTTAGGTTTTTTTTGTTCCATGGTCTATGCCCAGATTTAGACTTGGTATTTTTTGAGACTCCGCATTCATAAGCATAGTAAGTAATTTTTAGTGCTTTGTTTGAGATAACGTTTACGTACACTTTGAGTTATGGTATTGCCTTGAATTGTTATGAGAATTTATTTTTTCACCTGTCCTACAAGTAGTACTTTAGTTTATGGTCTTTGGGTTCACAGTTCAGTTTTTCCTGCAATGTAAACCCGGTTTATGTGTGTTTTTTTTTTTTTTTTTTATATCTACTCTGTGAGCACATTTGCTGAAATTGCTAGGGTTTATTTGTTTTTGTTTTCACACACATGCCAAAGTACACATTTTATTTGCATGAAAATGCTCTTAAAACTCCAAAATGTTTTATATAATTTCTGAAAGCAGAGGATCCATAGACTAAAACATAGTAGTTGCAATTTTTTATATTGGGCAGTATTTGCAATTTATGAAACCAAAAAAACTACATTACAATTTATTTGAGAACCACAAATGCCATACAATCTGTTTTTGTAAATTATAACAGGTAAAGCTTAGTTTATAGGTCCGAACTCTTGAAAAACTTAAAACTGCTTGCACTCGCAGCAGAGTGACAAACTACACTACCCAACATTTTCTATAGGGGGCCCTTTTAACCACTTAACCCCCGGACCATATTGCTGCCCAATGACCAGAGCACTTTTTGTGATTCGGCACTGCGTCGCTTTAACTGACAAGACCACTGCGTCGCTTTAACGCGGCCGTGCGACGTGGCTCCCAAACAAAATTGGCGTCATTTTTTTTTCCACAAATAGAGCTTTCTTTTGGTGGTATTTGATCATCTCTGTGGTTTTTATTTTTTTGCGCTCTAAACAAAAATAGAGCGACTATTTTGAAAAAAGTGCAATATTTTTTACATTTTGCTATAATAAATATTCCCAAAGATATATAAAAAAACATTTTTTCCTCAGATTAGGCCGATACGTATTCTTTTACATATTTTTCGTAAAAAAAATCCCAATTAGCGTTTATTGATTGGTTTGCGCAAAAGTTATAGCGTTTACAAAATAGGGGGTAGTTTTATGGCATTTTTATTATTTTTTTTTTACTAGTAATGGCGGCGATCAGCGTTTTTTTTCAGTACTGCGACATTTTGGAGGACACTTCGGACACTTTTGGCAAATTTTTGGGACCATTGGCAATTTTATAGCGATCAGTGCTATAAAAATGCATTGGATTACTATAAAAATGCCATTGGCAGTGAAGGGGTTAACACTAGGGGAAGGGGTTAAGTATGTTCCTGGGTGTGTTCTAACTGTATGGGGGGTGGACTCACTAGGGGAAATCACTGATCTTCTGTTTATACATTGTATGAACAGAAGATCAGCATTTCCCCCGCTGACAGGACCGGGAGCTTTGTGTTTACACACAAAGCTCCCGGTCCCCGCTCTGTAACGAGCAATCGCGCGTGCCCGGCGGCGATCGTGCCCGCCGGGCACGCGCGCGGGACTCGTGGGCAAGCGGGCCACCCGCGGCGTGCCCCCTAGTGGCCGCAAAAGGAGCCGACGTATAGCTACGGGCTCTCGCCCAGAAGAGCCGACCTGCTGCCGTAAAATGACGCTAATCACAGGCAGTGACATTTCCTGATCTCTGCAGCCACGGATGGGGAAAATACCTCCCTTCCTGCGATTAGCACAGTGCTGACTTCCTGGCGGGCTCTGCACATGCAGGTTCTGAACACGCCTAAACTCACCATTAAATACAATGTGTGTGTTGTTTTTTTTTCTTGGCCAGCTGGTATTTATGTACATTTGTGCTGTATGCATGCATTCGTGTGCATATGTACATGTGAGTGGCGTGGTTGTCGTGTTTTTACAATAATAATAAAAATAAATAAAAATGTTGCCTTTTTGTACACTTAACATTATTGCTTTTTCACAAGGGAGCGAAAAGCCCCCTATGTGACCGTGCTTTTTGGGTGACAGGCCCTTTTTTTTTGTCTCAAACATCAGATGTCACACACAAAAAGTACTGTAGAAACCATCGGACAGCTGTATATCTGCTAGATCGCTTCTACAATATAGCCAGAAGTGTGACTGTTTTGAAAAGTGAACAGACTCGCAGCTGCTACTGTGGCCATAATTTTACATGCCTCTACTGATACCCATGTAGTAATTATTTGGGTGGAAGTAAAAGGGGTTAAAGCTCTACTTGCTAAAAAAAAATCATTTTTTTCTGGATTGGATAGAATAGAGAAGTGGTTATTTCTGTCTGTGACATAATTTTGTGAGAAGTTCCCTTGAGACCTGTCTGTCATGCACTCATAAGGAGAATTTGAGGGAGCAGTTGCCATTAAGACCCCTTTCACACTGGGGCGCTTTGTAGGCCCTATAACACTAAAATAGCGGCGCTTTACTGCCGATGCTCCCGCCGCCCCAGTGTGAAAGGGGCCTAAACCAGATGTCTGCTTTTATACTCCTTTTCAGTTCACACTTTTCTGTGTCTAAACCTTTTTGTTTTAATATTGAAGAGCCCCCAAAAGGAGTTTGTGACTCCTGAAACGGTTCTTTTACAGTATTTACAGTAAACTAATTTTGATATGAGGCGTTTGCATTGAGCTAAAAACCCAAAAGAGGATATCCTCTCTAATACAACAATGTAAATAATAAGTGTTGCACTAATAATCAAAAATCAAACTCCTAAATACTTTAATGTCCAAAAAATAATGACCAAAAAAAACTATTTAAGTGCAACAAAATGATCCTCTGTGAAAAGGGTAAAGTAACTTCCAGTCCCATTTTAAATTGGTTGAATTCATAAATATCATCTCTCTTCCTTTAGTATCACCAGTGTCACCCGCCACCAAAAGTGAGCTATCAAATAGTGGACTCCCTTATTTAGAGTGATCAATAAACAATCTTAATGCTCAACGCCAATAGCAACCACCCACGCAGACCCGTCGCTGTTTCCGGTGCAAAGCTCCTCAGATGAGTAGGATGTATATCCAAACAAGCAAAGTAATGTAAGCAAATAAGCACTCCTCCATAGTGTTAAACCATTTAATGAGCGTAAAATTGCATTAGCCAGCTAAAACATCAACTTCCAGTCTACTTCTCTTATGCAATGGCGTCACAGGAGAGGCTCTACACGACGCATTTTATCATAAACAAAGCAGCCCCGAAAAAGACTGTGGCAGGAGCCAATATTAATACTAAAAGAGAGAAGATATTTATTCATATACTAGCTGAATACCTGGCGTTGCCCGGTGTTCCTATCTTAACCTTTTGGGGAGGAAAATATATATTTCCCATAGAGTTGAATCGGACTTTAAAGAAAAACCCTGACCATGGCAAATGGGGGTGGGTAAGGGCTAAACCACCTATCCTATGTTTGTTGCTGACAAACAAAAACCGCCGTTTGGTAGTTATGAAGTAACATGGATTTCCCATAGAGTTGAATGGGACTTTAAAGAAAAACCCTTTCCCATAGAGTTGAATGGGACTTTAAAGAAAAACCCCGACCATGGCAAATGGGGGTGGGTAAGGGTTAAACCACCTATCCTATGTTTGTTGCTGACATATAAGTAACATGTGTGCCAAGTTTCATGTTAATATCTTTAGCCGTTTGGACGTGATGCTGGAACATACATACATACATACACACACACGTTGAGTTTTATATATATAGATTCATCCGATTTAACTGGGACTGTATTGTACTTTTACTTTTTTGATACAGAGGAGAATTTTTTTCCAATTACGTTTTTGTTGCCCCATGTCCCGGCACTGAGGCTGAAGGCTTGGGTCTAAAGAAAAAATGTGTCCATCGCTTCCTGATGACGACATATTGAAACGTACGTCGAGGCGGCACGTGACCACGCCCAGCATCTTCCGGTCCAGCTGGCTCTCAACTCCAGTGAGGTGGAACGCACGCGATTGTTTTCCCCAGCGAAGGACACATTTTTTCTTTAGACCCAAGCCTTCAGCCTCAGTGCCGGGACGTGGGGCACCCCCAACAGTAAGGAGCCACTCGGCACTGTGTGTTTTTATGTATTTTAATTAAACGTTATTATGCAATGGCGGCTTTTCTTGTCTTTTTGCCCTATAACGGTTAACCTATCCAATCAAGAGTATCCAGGCTTTAACCATCTGTGGAGACATACAGCTTGATTTGACCACTTTTTTAACGAAAAGGGTCAATTGGCTGCGGTAAGGAGCCATCTTTTACACTCACTGTTGGTGTTTTAGCTGGTGAAGGTGGAAATCCTCATTCTTTGATCACATTATCCACGTATTTATCAGAGTGAAATTTACAAGGATTTTTGGAATTAACCCTTTTGCACAATCTATGGACATTTTGTTTCTGCACTATATATGGACTTTTATTTTTCACAATTTAGATTGCACATATCTACATATTAATGTTAAGGCAACCATAGATGTTTGTTTTATTCTGTGGTTTATGTTTTGATTGTTTGCATAATTAGCGCCCCCTTCTGTTTCTATTTTCCTATTCATTTTTGAATTTGGGGTGCAGCTTTAGCACTATATACACTGTATAGTTATATATATAATTTTTTGCTATATTTATTTGTTTTTTGGCGCGAGATCCATATTCTTTAAGTATTAAAACTTAGCAGACGCTCTGACCCTTCACTGTTCGATGCAAAAAAAGCTTTCGGTTGGGGACTTAAGCTAATTTACTGAGAAGTAAAGGGGCTGCCATACCCTGCTGTCACTGGCTTCATTCAATTACTAGGAACAAGCATGAAGAATAGAAAGAGGGAACCAAGCACTGATATGTCTATTTAAAGTGATTGTTAACTCTGTGATCACAATTACTGCCAGCCCCTCTGTTATAACAAGCTATACTACACAGTGTCTGTGTTTTTGTTATTTATTTTTTAATCCTGTAGCTAAATACTTTTTCACATCGCCACTGTGTGGTCATGTGACCACCTGCTGCTCTCATTGCTCGATCTGTGGACTACAGTGGGAGGGGCTGAGATAGCAGCTTGGAGGTCACATGACCACACATCGGCGCTGTGAAATAAGGTATTTAGCTGCAGAATTTAAAAAACACACGGTGTAGTACATCTTGTTATAACAGAGGGGCTGGCAGTAATTGTGCTCACTAACTTTACTGCCACTCGGAATAGCAGCAGGAGGGGAGGTGCTGGTTTGGAAATCGTCTCGGACTAGGAACTGGCAGGGAGGGGAGGAGGGGGAGATACTCTAAACACAGCAAGATGACAGAGGCACGTAAACTGACAAAGGTATTATGGATCGGCAGCCACGATTACCATGGTCAGCACACCTAAGGACACAGGAACAGGCAGAATTATCCAGGTATTTTACAGCATAGAAAGGGACAAATGACACTGCACAAGCACTTTGTTGTTTAACCTGCTTTAAAGGAACAGGATCTTTCTTTCTTTTTTGGTTCTAACCATTTTTTTTCAGGTCAGTGTCTTAGACTAATGATGCTATTGCTCAATTGTCTTTTGCTAAACTACTCCAAACCTGTCCACTCTCATCTATACACCATGGACGCTAATTGTTCTGTGGTCCAGTAAGAACAGGGAGTGCTAATTAGACTCTTTAGGGTAACATATGAAGTGTACACAGGACATAGGTCATCTGTTTTGACATGTATATATATATTTTTTTTGCACATATTGAGCAAATATAACAAAACATCTTCTATAGTATATTTAACAGTCCAAAAGGTTTGCATACACTTAAAACAAGTTTGTGTTTTTGCATTATTTTACAAAGGGAGCAAATAAAACGAGTGAAGGATTCAGATGATGTTCCCATGGTGCTGGTGGGAAACAAGTGCGACCTTCCAGCCCGAACTGTAGAAACACGACAAGCTCAAGACTTGGCCAGGAGCTATGGCATTCCCTACATTGAAACCTCTGCTAAAACTAGACAGGTACGTGTTTTTGCCATGTTTTTCGTTTTTTAATCTGCACAATTTGCATATGTTAGACTCTGTCTCTAGGGAAAATAAAGCCTGTAACTACTGTTTTAAAGTTCAGGTCGAAACCACTTCCAAGAAGCACAGGCAGCAAAAGGGCATATTGAACACTGTGGATCTTCGTGTCACTTTTTTATTAATGGTTTAGGAAAGTTCACCACTTTTCAGAGACTGGCTGCTCATGGGAAAGACTGAGTTCCCTGTTGGCGCTGGTTCACACCACAATTTCTGCTTTCCAGAAACTTTTCTTCATACGTTTTTTTTTTTTTAATAGTTCCATTGCATTTTTTGATGCGTTCCAGTGCATCCTACCCCCCCCTTTTTTTTCTTTATCTCAGTTGAGGACATGTGCGTTCCGCTGCGTTTGTGTTCCCCTGCATTCGTGTTCCATACAGAAAAAATGCAACATGTTCTACTTTTGTTGACTGCCGTAATGTATGCCAGAAGGATGCCTTCTGTGTCTTTAGACTCATCATATCTGTATTCCTCAATGCTAATTTTGGTGAGGACATCTACAGTGGATATAAAGTCTACACACCACTGTCAAAATGTCAGGTTTCTGTGATGTAAAAAAAAAAAATGAGACCTAGATAAATAATTTAAGAACTTTTTACACATTTTAAAGGGGTTGTAAACCCTCGTGTTTTTTCACCCTAATGCATCCTGTAACGGAACTATGTATTCTACCTGTACATCTATAATAATCATGCAGTGGTATATTATGAGGTGTGAACATCCTCTGTCTGTAAAGATGTAGATTAGAACTGAATCAGCCTGTCTCTGGAAACCTCTCTTTAGTATGCTAATTCACCTCTCTATTCCCAAAGGTTAATTGATCTATTGTGTGTGTGAAAGACCTGTGTTTATCCTTAAGAGATTGTATATTGTATTCCAAAATAGCATGTCACTTATGTTCAGAAGAACTGTCAGGCTTTGCGGAGCCGAAATGTTTAGCTACGGAGGGGATTATCTGTGATTGAATTGTATTTGAGAAAGGAATGTGGCTTCTTTAGCCTGGTGACAGTGTGTCTAACTTGAGGCCCCCCCTGTGGAGGGAGGGGGCGGAGAGGTCCATTGTTCCTTGATTATTCACAAGTTTGTAACTATATTTAAACCAAGAAATGTACCATTAAAGTTAGTCTACTGGACCCTTCAAACGTAGCCTGTCTCGTTTATGGAAGGGAATGCAATGGGATTTATTCTGTGCCTCTTACAACTGGACCTAACTCTCCCTCTGGATCTCGTGGATGGGCTTATATTGGACTTACTTATATAGCAACTTGCCAGGGAAAAGGACGTCGTCAGCGGCTGATACCCTCTCCCTACATGGGTAGCCGTTACATTGGTTGGCAGCGGTGGGATGGTCCTTTTATCCAAGGAGCAAGTTCTGAATGGAGTCTCAGTATGCCAGGCTGAAAAGAACCACACTAAAAGATTTATTGGAGAGTCGTGGTAGGAGTGCCAGTAACAGACCACGGAGGGAGCTGATAGGTGACCTGCTGGAGCTGGACCAAATGGATGTATCCATGGAAGGAGCGGAGCCCCTAGCACCTGTCAGTGAGGAAGATGTAATTACGGATATTGTACAGCGGAGATTATCCTTGTATCCAGAAACGTCCACGGAACTAATAAACCAGCTGTTCCGGGAAGCAAGAGAAGAGATTCAAACCAAGAGGGGACAAGAACTGGAACTGGTAAGAGCTAGACAGCCCATTACACACGCAGCTCCTACTTCCCCACCCGCTGCTACAGGAAAGAAAATACCGTTCACTGCATTTAAAGCTTTTGTAGAAAGTGAGGAGGAAATAGATGGATATTTGGCGGATTTTGAGAGGCAGTGCTCACTACACCAGGTACCACCAGACCAATGGGTCACTATTTTGTCTGGAAAATTGTCGGGCAAAGCCAATGAAGCTTTTCGGGCTCTTGCTCCAGAGGATATTTTACAATATCAGCAAGTGAAAAAGGCGCTGTTAACCCGATATGCCGTAACTCCAGAAACCTACCGCCGCCGCCGCTTCCGGGAATCCAAGAAGAAGGCTGTGGACTCCCACATGGAATGGGCCAACCAGTTACAAAGGGTGGCATCCCATTGGGTCCAAGGGTGCAAGGCCAACACCGGGAAGAAAGTATTGCAGCTATTCCTAATGGAACATTTCTTCCAAGACCTGGCCGCAGACATACAGGACTGGGTACGAGATCGCCGTCCCGCTAACTTAAACGAGGCGGCGCGGCTAGCAGATGAGTACACGGAAACAAGGAAAGTAAGCCAGGGTACTACACGCCTGGCTCATAAGGTAGAACCGTGTACTCCAACCGACACCCCACGCCCAGAGTTTCGCGCTCCAGTCCCACCAGGACCACCACGTCCTCAGGGGCCTAACAACTACCCCCCGGGATTCGTCTAGGGTGACGTGCCATCACTGCAGCAACACGGGACATATTGCTCGTTTTTGTCCTTTGAGAGCTACAAATAACAACTGGAGACGCCCAACACCCAACACAGAGGTCACTCCATCACAGCCCTCTGCGGCCCACTGCCTAGAGACTGAGGTGGGCCCTGAGGAATGTCTGGGAATTTTGTATGAGGCAGACCCAATACAAGCGGCCTCTCCAGATAACCGTCAGCATCACCGCCAGGAGGTACGGGTGAATGGACAAGTAGCACAAGGCCTAAGAGATACCGAGGCTACTATCGCTCTGATTCAAAAGCAACCAGGGCACAAAAAGTCAGACTGTTCATTAAATGTACCCAGGCAATCACAGTCATGGAGACAGCCAGAAAGGGGGAACCCCCACACATCCATGCCTGCGGCCCACGGCGTTGGGGAGGTAGAACATTGGGGTGTTCTGCATGAGGCAGATCCGATACAAGCAGCTAATCAGGACAACAGGCAGCAACACAGGCAGACTGTCTGGGTCAATAGAAAGGCAGCCAACGGGTTACGCGATACGGGGGCCACGATGACACTGCTACAGAAGAAACTCATCCCAGAGAGCCAGCACACCGGAGACACCGTAGCCGTAAGAGTAGCAAGAGGCACCGTCTTCCGGCTACCCGTTGCCCGGGTTCATCTGGATTGGGGGGTTGGTTCGGGACATGTGAAAGTGGGGGTGATGAAGGATTTGCCAGCAGATGTCCTACTGGGGAATGATTTGGCCCCCCTTGTTTCTGCGTACGCCCCGATGTGCCCCGCTGAAGCCTACACAGTGACTAACTGTGCCCCAACCTGCGTTGCTGGAACCAACTTGCTTGCTGCTGAGACCCGGGTAAGACTACCTTCCCCGACATGTACTGTAGATCCGGCCCAATATCACAGTCTAAAATGGGAATGTGACAAGTTGGCCAGTGAGAAATCGGAGATGCAACGACACTACGTCATGTATTATGAGATGTCCCGTGGCTTGAACATTGAAATGCACAAACAGGCTGAAATTGTCAGAAGGTTAAATGGGATTTGCGCTCAGGTGGTGCCTTATCTCTCCCAAGAGCATCAGCAACAGGTCCTGGGAGCCATTGAGAGAGCAAAGCAAGTGACTGTTCCAGAACTGAATTCCATTATTCACCTTCACCATCAGCTACCGACCTGGCAGATTTAATGGCAATGCCGATGGACTGTCCAGGCAAACGGAACTTTTACCCTAACAGCAGACCGGACATCCCCAAGTTGACCCGAAAAGGATCAATCCGGGTCTGCCGGAGTGTTCCACAAAAGGGGAGCAGTGTAACGGAACTATGTATTCTACCTGTACATCTATAATAATCATGCAGTGGTATATTATGAGGTGTGAACATCCTCTGTCTGTAAAGATGTAGATTAGAACTGAATCAGCCTGTCTCTGGAAACCTCTCTTTAGTATGCTAATTCACCTCTCTATTCCCAAAGGTTAATTGATCTATTGTGTGTGTGAAAGACCTGTGTTTATCCTTAAGAGATTGTATATTGTATTCCAAAATAGCATGTCACTTATGTTCAGAAGAACTGTCAGGCTTTGCGGAGCCGAAATGTTTAGCTACGGAGGGGATTATCTGTGATTGAATTGTATTTGAGAAAGGAATGTGGCTTCTTTAGCCTGGTGACAGTGTGTCTAACTTGAGGCCCCCCCTGTGGAGGGAGGGGGCGGAGAGGTCCATTGTTCCTTGATTATTCACAAGTTTGTAACTTAATTTAAACCAAGAAATGTACCATTAAAGTTAGTCTACTGGACCCTTCAAACGTAGCCTGTCTCGTTTATGGAAGGGAATGCAATGGGATTTATTCTGTGCCTCTTACAACTGGACCTAACTCTCCCTCTGGATCTCGTGGATGGGCTTATACTGGACTTACTTATATAGCAACTTGCCAGGGAAAAGGACGTCGTCAGCGGCCGATACCCTCTCCCTACATGGGTAGCCGTTACACATCCTATGCATTAGGGTGAAAAAACTTCTGTCTGTCACCGGCACCCCAGCCCCCTGTTTTACTTGCCTGAGCCCTCGAACTTGACCCAGTGGACACACGCTCTTCCTCTTCTTGTGGGTTTTTGGCTCTTGGTTGGATATATTCATAGCAGTGCAGCCATTGGCTCCCGCTGCCATTCATAAAATACAATGACGCGACCGCCGGGGGGAAGGGCGGGGTCATACATTCAGCGGCTGTGGATGCCGAATGAATAACTCGGTAGCATGCCCGCAAGGTAACCCCCGGGAAGAGTACTTCTTCTGGGGGGTTACCTGATGAGAGGAGGAGCCGCGAGAGCCGACAGGGGACCCCTGAAGTCGCGGATCAGGGCCACTCTCTGCTCTGCTTATTTAAAAAGAAAAACAAAGCTTTACAACCACTTAACCACTTGTGACAGGCCCCACGTCCAAAGACGTCACGTTTTTGAAGATGGATATCTCTCGGTAACGGCAGCAGCTGCTGCCACAACCGAGATATCCATCTCTTCGTGGGGCGGTCCTGTTAACGATAACGGCGGTCATCGCGGCGGATTCGCCGCGAGATCGCCGTTACCGGCGGCGGGAGAGGGTGCCTCCCGCCGCTCTCCCGCGCCCTCCGCCGCTTACCGGAGCCGTCGGTAGCGGCGGAGGCGATCGGGTCCGCTCGTTGTCTGTCCGGGGATGTGACTGAGGGAAAAAATGTCCCTCAGCCGTCCCCCTCTCTCTGCTGGGCGGAAGTGACGTCAAAACGTCATTTCCGCCCAGCGTCTTAAAGAGACATTTAATATGTTTACATTTTGACTTTTTTTTTTTTTTGCATTTAAGCCTGAATATGAGATCTGAGGTCTTTTTGACCCCAGATCTCATATATAAGAGGACCTGTCATGCTTTTGTCTATTACAAGGGATGTTTACATTCCTTGTAATAGGAATAAAAGTGATAATTTTTTTTTTTTTTCAGTGTTAAAAATTATAAAATAAATAAAAACCAAAACCAAAAAAAAATTTTTTTAAAGTGCCCCGTCCCGACGAGCTCGCGCGCAGAAGCAAACGCATACGCGAGTAGCGCCCGCATATGAAAACGGTGTTCAAACCACACAAGTGAGGTATCGCCGCGATCGTTAGAGCGAGAGCAATAATTCTAGCCCTAGACCTCCTCGTCATCTCAAAAAATGCAACCTGTAGAATTTTTTAAACGTCGCCTATCGAGATTTTTAAGGGTAAAAGTTTGACGCCATGCCACGAGCGGGCGCAATTTTTATGCGTGACATGTTGGGTATCATTTTACTCGGCGTAACATCATCTTTCACAATATATAAAAAAATTGGGCCAAATTTATTGTTGTCTTATTTTTTAATTCAAGAAAGTGAATTTTTTCCAAAAAAAGTGCGCTTGTAAGACCGCTGCGCAAATACGGTGTGAGAAAAAGTATTGCAATGACCGCCATTTTATTCTCTAGGGTGTTAGAAAAAAATATATATATAATGTTTGGGGGTTTTAAATAATTTTCTAGCAAAAAAAACTGTTTTAGTCTCGTAAGCACCGAATCTGAAAAACAGGCTCGGTAATGAAGTGGTTAAATCTGACCTGTACACAGTTGAACAATAAAATGAAATCTTTTAGGTGGAGGCAAGTAAGAATAAAAAACTAAAATATGGTTGAATACGTGTGCACACTCTTAAACTAATACTTTGTTGAAGCACCTTTTTCATTTTTATTACAGCACTCGGTCTTTTTTGGTATGAGTCTATTAGCATGGCACATCTTGGACTTGCCAATATTTGCCCACTTTTCTTTGCAAAAACACTCCAAATCTGTCAGATTGGGAGGTCATCTCCTTTGTACAGCCCTCTTCAGATCACCCTGCAGATTTTCAATAGGATTCAGGTCTGGGCTCTGGCGGGGCCATTCCAAAACTATCTTCTTCTGGTGAAGCCATTCCTTTGTTGATTTAGATGTATGCTTTGGGTTGTTGTCATGCTGAAAGATGAAGTTCCTCTCCATGTTCCGCTTTCTAGCAAAAGCCTGAAGGTTTTGTGCCAGTGTTGACTGGTATTTGGAACTGTGCATTATTCCCTCTACTTTGACCAAGGCCCCTGTTTCAGCTGAAGAAAAATGCCCCCAAAGCATGATGCTGCCACCATCATGCTTCACTGTAAGTATGGTGTTCTTTTGGTGATGCTCAGTGTTGTTTTTGCGCCAAACATTTATTTTGGAATTATTTCAAAAAGTTCAACCTTGCTTTCATAAGTCCATAACACATTTTCTCACATGCTTTTGGGAGACTATAGATGTGTTTTTTTGCAAAATTTAGCCGGGCTTAGATGTTTTTCTTGGTAAGGAAAGACTTTAGACTTGCCACTCTACCCCCTATAACCCAGACACATGAAGAATACAGGAGATTGTTGTCACATGTACCACACAGCCAGAACTTGCCACATATTTTTTCAGCTTCTTTAATGTTGCTGTAGGTCTCTTGGCAGCCTCCCTGACCAGTTTTTAATTCAATTTTGGAAGGATGTCCAGTTCTTGGTAATGTCACTGTAGTGCCATATTTTCTCCACTTTTCATGGCCTATCTAATGCCTTAAGAATTCCTTTGTGCCCTTCACCTGACTGATACTTTTTTAACAATGAGATCTCTGATGCTTTGGAAGCTCTCTGCGGGCCATGGCTTTTGCTGTAGGATGCGACTAAGAAAATGTCAGGAAAGACCTACTAGAACAGTTGAACTTTATTTGGGATTAATCAGAGGCACTTTAAGTGTGTACTGACTATTTAACATGAGTTTGAATGTGATTGCTTAATTTTCAAAGCTGCTACATCCCCAGCGATTAAAAGGGTGTGCACACTTAAGCAAACTTATTTTTTTTTTTAGTTCTGACGTGTTTTCTGTGTAAAAAATGTTTTAATTGATATAGTGCAGTGATATGCAATTAGCAAACCTCCAGCTACAAAACTACAAGTCCCATCATGTCTCTGCCTCTGGGCGTCATGCTTGTGGTTTACAGAGTCTTTCTATGCATCATGGGATTTGTAGCTCTGCAACAGCTGGAGGTCCGCTAATTGCATATCCCTGATAGAGTATGGATTGCGCTACCCTGGTAGTTGACCTACATCTACCTAATCATGTACAATAAACAAAATTAAAATTAATTTAGCACCTATGAATTCCACCACAAGTTTGCTGATAAATGACAATCCACCGAAAATATACAAATATTCTTCTATACAGACTATATATGTACAGGCAGCACATCCGTTCCATAATTTTTTTTTAACATAAGAGAAATCTGGTATTTTTACCAGGCGAGTGTAGACTTTTTATATCCACTGTATCTGAGCCTATTCGCCATGTTGACTTCATGGGATCAAACCTTGGTTCTCTAAGGGGGTTCATGAACCAGGGTTGCTTTCCTTGGAGATGCTGTGAGATGCCATCCCTGCTGGGAGAATACAGTGATTATTACTAATGACAAAAGCCGCCACTAGCAAGAATCACAAGAGAATCTGGCGGGCTGGTTTTACCCAAGTTGACCAGAAATCAACTTGGTACATTCAGCCTTCCCATTAACAGTTTGAATTTTGTCCGGTTCCTACCCTTTTGTTTTTTCACCTTAATGCATCCTATGCATTGAGGTGAGAAAACTTCTGAAATTCACCAGCCACACTCCCGTTTTTACTTACCTGAGCCCTGGAACATCACCTGACAGACGCGATCTTCCTCTTCCCGGGGTTCTTGGCTCTTGATTGGATAGATTGATAGCAGCGCAGCCATTGGCTCCCGCTGCTTTCAATCAAATCCAATGATGCAGGAGCACGCCCACAAGGTAACCCCCCTGGAGTCACAGGGGGACCCCAAAAGTCAAGGATCAGGGCCACTCTGCAAGCTGCACAGTGGAGGCAAGTATGACCTTTTTTTTTAATTATTTTTTTTAAACCAAAGATTTACAACCACTTTATTCTGGAAACAAAACACTCTGGAAGATGGTTAGAATATACTTTTTTTTTCTTTCTTTTTTTGTGTCACTGCAGAGTTCTAAGGGGGCCTTTTGATTGAACACTTGAAAACATCAAATTCATGGTTATTTTGCATTACACTGATACATTTTCTTATTTATGGACAAGGATAACAGCACTGTTTCTATTAAGGTTTTTCTTTTTATATATTATTTTTATATGTATGATATTTTAATGCTGTATTTTACATCGATATATTGTCATTCTTCTGGCATCAAGTTAATTCCCATGCACTTGCCACCAAGTTCCTCCCTCTTGCTACTGGATGGGTTCTCATCCTCTTACAGTTGCACGAAGTCTTCACTTTTGTTTAGGTTCAAATAGCTAGCAATTATTTGCCCACCGCAGTTAGATTGCTTTTCAACGCCCTAACAATATAAGCCTCCCTGTATCCCTTAACAGACAATAAAGAAAGTAGGTTTTTCTACTCGCTGTCAAAATTTTTTTTTTGACATCTATTGAGGGACACAACCCCAACTCTATTGCCACATACACACGAACGGTTTTCCAGTCGGGAAAAACCTTGGATGGTTTTTTCGGACAGAATTCCGCTCAAGCTTGGCTTGCATACACACGGTCACACCAAATTCCGGCCATCAAGAACGCAGGGACGTACAGCACGTGCAACGAGCTGAGACCAATGAAGTTCAATAGGCAGTTAGACTCTTCTGCTTGATTCTGAGCATGCATGTTTTTTTTGCGCTTTGGAATTCCATACAGAAGAACTTTTTTTCCCGCTAGGATTTTATTCCGTTGGGAAAATAGAGAACCTGCTCTCTATCTTTTTCCGGCAGTTTTTCCATTGGAAAAAGTGAGATGGAGCATACACACAGTCGAGATTCCCGACCAAAAGCTCATCTCACTTTTTCCGATGGGAAAACCGAACGTGTGTACGGGGCATAAGAGTTTATGATCCTTCTCTTGGTAATGTTTGCTACAAACTGAGGCCTGCTGGTAGAAGGAAAGGTTATCCCGGGCTAGCCTCATAATTTGTTTAGTTGCAGTGTTGAATCCTCCTGTAGGCAGCAGTGTAACCCAATAGTATATGACTGTGTCCCTTAATGGTCTTCAAGGAAAGGATTGTACAGTGAGTACAACAATCCTAGTTTTAAGACTGTTTGCTCCATTGGCTTCAGTATTTTCCTAGATCAGATATGCAGATTACAAGTTCTGATCAAGTTGTGTTTTTATTTATTTTTTGTGTAAAAGAAAAAAAAAATTTTGCTTTTATATTCATTAGGGAGTGGAAGACGCTTTTTATACATTAGTGCGAGAGATACGACAGCATAAGCTGCGTAAGCTGAATCCTCCTGATGAAAGTGAGAAGGGATGTCTGAATTGCAAGTGTGTTGTATCCTGACCATGGTAAGAAGAATTGCAGATTAAAAACATTTCCAGAAATAGTTATGTGCCATGTTGGGGCCCTTACTTTTTTTTTATATATTTATAAATGATATTTGGTCTGGGATTAAAAGTACAATTTCGATCTTTGCAGATGACACCAGGCTGTGCAGTGGAATAACATCCTTGCATGTCTCCAACTTACAAGCCGACTTCAATGCTCTGTTTAATTGGGCAACTATGGGCCAGATTCAGGAACGGTTACACTGGCGGATCGAGTGATCCGCCAGCCTAACTGTGACTTTGAGCCGGCGTTTCTGTTTTCTGTAACCAGATAGCAACAAGTAAACGCCGGGTTGAAGTTCCGATGCGAGCAGCGTAACTGAGTTTCGCCATCGCATCGTTACTTCAACTTAAAAATGGCGCCGGGGGCGTTCCCGCCGATTTACGCTCAAAAAATATGTTAATGAGCGGAAATCGTCAATTCACGATCGAAATCCGGCGTGACGCAATGACGATACAACGTTTCCGGACGGGATACGCGGCGCATAGATATACCTACATGGGGTTGGAGTATCCTATGTTAGGTATAGGCGTCGTCATCGCGTCGGGAAAACAAAAAAAAAACG
Source organism: Rana kukunoris (assembly GCA_029574335.1). Classification (NCBI taxonomy): domain Eukaryota; kingdom Metazoa; phylum Chordata; class Amphibia; order Anura; family Ranidae; genus Rana; species Rana kukunoris. Next base: position 102,469 of record JAJQKJ010002686.1, on the reverse strand, counting down.
TTGCTTGCGTAAAACGGTCATGAATGGGAATGTGACGTCATTGACGTTACATTCAGTGCGAGATTTTGGAGCATAATGCGCACGGGGATGTTTTGACACTCGACGCATGCGCAGTACGTTGGCGGCGGGATCGCGCGTAGTTAGCATACTACACGCCCCGTACCCGCTAAATTTGAATTCCGCCGGCTCATTTGTGATGCGCTGCCGCAACTTTAGGAGCAAGTGCTTCGTGAATGACAGCACTTGCTCCTAAAATTTCGGCAGCGCAACGCAAATGAGAAGCGTTACTCCAGAGCAAAGATGCTCTGGACTACCTGAATCTGGCCCTATGTGGCAAATGAGGTTTAATGTTGATAAATGTAAAGTTATGCACTTGGGGGCTAAGGATAAGCATGCATCATACAAACTGGGGGGGAAATCGATGGTGGAGAAGGATCTGGGTGTTCTGGTAGATCATAAGCTTAAAAATAGCATGCAATGCAAAGCTGCGGTTTCCAAAGCGAGTAAAGTCCTTTCTTGTATTAAGAGAGCTATAGACTCCAGAGAGCAAAAAAAAACATTTTGCCCCTCTACAAATCATTAGTAAGACCTCATCTGAAATATGCAGTTCAGTTTTGGGCTCCAGTTCTCAAAAAGGATATCGGGGAACAGTGCAGAGAAGGGCAACCAAACTGATAAGACATGGAGGAGCACAACTATGAGGAAAGATTGGAGGAACTGAATTTGTACTCGGGCAAATGCTCCTGATGCTTCCCCCGATACTTGTCCTGTGTCCTCCTCCAGCCGCCCTCTGTTTTGCTGCAGTCTCTCACTCTGTGCCCCCCCCCCCGCCGTGTTTTCCTTCTTTGTGTCCCCTGCTTTTTCTTTCTCCCTCCGTGTCCCCCGCCGGTGTTTTCCTTCTCTCCTCCGTGTCCCCCGCCGGTGTTTTCCTTCTCTCCTCCGTGTCCCCCGCCGGTGTTTTTCTTCTCCTCCGTGTCCCCCGCCGGTGTTTTTTCCTTCCCCCGCCTCTCCTCCGTGTCCCCCGCCGGTGTTTTTTCCTTCTCTCCTCCGTGTCCCCCGCCGGTGTTTTCCTTCTCTCCTCCGTGTCCCCCGCCGGTGTTTTTTCCTTCTCTCCTCCGTGTCCCCCGCCGGTGTTTTTTCCTTCTCTCCTCCGTGTCCCCCGCCGGTGTTTTCCTTCTCTCCTCCGTGTCCCCCGCCGGTGTTTTCCTTCTGTCCTCCGTGTCCCCACCGGTGTTTTTTTCGTTCTCTCCTCAGTGTCCCCCACCGGTGTTTTTTCCTTCTCTCCTCCGTGTCCCCCGCCGGTGTTTTCCTTCTCCTCCGTCTCCCCCGCCGGTGTTTTTCTTCTCCTCCGTGTCCCCCGCCGGTGTTTTTCTTCTCCTCCGTGTCCCCCGCCGGTGTTTTCCTTCTCTCCTCCGTGTCCCCCGCCGGTGTTTTTTCCTTCTCTCCTCCGTGTCCCCCGCCGGTGTTTTTTCCTTCTCTCCTCCGTGTCCCCTGCCGGTGTTTTTTCCTTCTCTCCTCCGTGTCCCCCGCCGGTGTTTTTTCCTTCTCTCCTCCGTGTCCCCCGCCGGTGTTTTTTCCTTCTCTCCTCCGTGTCCCCCGCCGGTGTTTTTTTCTTCTCTCCTCCGTGTCCCCCGCCGGTGTTTTTTCCTTCTCTCCTCCGTGTCCCCCGCCGGTGTTTTTTTCTTCTCTCCTCCGTGTCCCCCGCCAGTGTTTTTTTCCTTCTCTCCTCCGTGTCCCCCGTCGGTGTTTTTTTTCCTTCTCTCCTCCGTGTCCCCCGCCCGTGTTTTTTTTCTTCTCTCCTCCGTGTCCCCCGCCGGTGTTTTTCCTTCTCTCCTCTGTGTCCCCCCCCCCCCGCTGTTTCCTTCTGTCCTCCGTGTCCCCCCCGCTGTTTCCTTCTCTCCTCCGTGTCCCCCCCGCTGTTTTTCCTTCTCTCCTCCGTGTCCCCCCCGCTGTTTCCTTCTCTCCTCCGTGTCCCCCCCGCTGTTTCCTTCTCTCCTCCGTGTCCCCCCCGCTGTTTCCTTCTCTCCTCCGTGTCCCCCCCGCTGTTTCCTTCTCTCCTCCGTGTCCCCCCCCCCCCCGCTGTTTCCTTCTCTCCTCCTCCGTTTCCTTCTCTCGTCGTCCCCCCCGCTGTTTCCTCTCTCCTCCGTGTCGTCGTCCCCCCCCCCCCGCTGTTTCCTTCTCTCCTCCGTGTCGTCGTCCCCCCCGCTGTTTCCTTCTCTCCTCCGTGTCGTCGTCCCCCCCGCTGTTTCCTTCTCTCCTCCGTGTCGTCGTCCCCCCCCCCCCCGCTGTTTCCTTCTCTCCTCCGTGTCGTCGTCCCCGCTGTTTCCTTCTCTCCTCCGTGTCGTCGTCCCCGCTGTTTCCTTCTCTCCTCTGTGTCGTCGTCCCCGCTGTTTCCTTCTCTCCTCCGTGTCGTCGTCCCCGCTGTTTCCTTCTCTCCTCCGTGTCGTCGTCCCCGCTGTTTCCTTCTCTCCTCTGTGTCGTCGTCCCCGCTGTTTCCTTCTCTCCTCCGTGTCGTCGTCCCCGCTGTTTCCTTCTCTCCTCCGTGTCGTCGTCCCCGCTGTTTCCTTCTCTCCTCCGTGTCGTCGTCCCCGCTGTTTCCTTCTCTCCTCCGTGTCGTCGTCCCCGCTGTTTCCTTCTCTCCTCCGTGTCGTCGTCCCCGCTGTTTCCTTCTCTCCTCCGTCGTCGTCCCCGCTGTTTCCTTCTCTCCTCCGTGTCGTCGTCCCCGCTGTTTCCTTCTCTCCTCCGTGTCGTCGTCCCCGCTGTTTCCTTCTCTCCTCCGTGTCGTCGTCCCCCGCTGTTTCCTTCTCTCCTCCGTGTCGTCGTCCCCGCTGTTTCCTTCTCTCCTCCGTGTCGTCGTCCCCCCGCTGTTTCCTTCTCTCCTCCGTGTCGTCGTCCCCGCTGTTTCCTTCTCTCCTCCGTGTCCCCCCCGCTGTTTCCTTCTCTCCTCCGTGTCGTCCCCCCCGCTGTTTCCTTCTCTCCTCCGTGTCCCCCCCCCCCCGCTGTTTCCTTCTCTCCTCCGTGTCCCCCCCCCGCTGTTTCCTTCTCTCCTCCGTGTGTCCCCCCCCCCCGCTGTTTCCTTCTCTCCTCCGTGTCCCCCCCCCCCCCCCCCCCCCGCTGTTTCCTTCTCTCCTCCGTGTGTCGTCCCCCCCGCTGTTTCCTTCTCTCCTCCGTGTCGTCCCCCCGCTGTTTCCTTCTCTCCTCCGTGTCGTCGTCCCCCCCGCTGTTTCCTTCTCTCCTCCGTGTGTCCCCCCCGCTGTTTCCTTCTCTCCTCCGTGTGTCCCCCCCCGCTGTTTCCTTCTCTCCTCCGTGTGTCCCCCCCGCTGTTTCCTTCTCTCCTCCGTGTGTCCCCCCCGCTGTTTCCTCTCTCCTCCTCCCCCCCCCGTGCTGTTTCCTTCTCTCCCCGTGTGTCCCCCCCGCTGTTTCCTTCTCTCCTCCGTGTGTCCCCCCCGCTGTTTCCTTCTCTCCTCCGTGTGTCCCCCCCGCTGTTTCCTTCTCTCCCGTGTCCCCCCCGCTGTTTCCTTCTCTCCTCCGTGTGTCCCCCCCGCTGTTTCCTTCTCTCCTCCGTGTGTCCCCCCCCGCTGTTTCCTTCTCTCCTCCGTGTGTCCCCCCCGCTGTTTCCTTCTCTCCTCCGTGTGTCCCCCCCGCTGTTTCCTTCTCTCCTCCGTGTGTCCCCCCCGCTGTTTCCTTCTCTCCTCCGTGTGTCCCCCCCGCTGTTTCCTTCTCTCCTCCGTGTGTCCCCCCCGCTGTTTCCTTCTCTCCTCCGTGTGTCGTCCCCCCGCTGTTTCCTTCTCTCCTCCGTGTGTCCCCCCCGCTGTTTCCTTCTCTCCTCCGTGTGTCCCCCCCGCTGTTTCCTTCTCTCCTCCGTGTGTCCCCCCCGCTGTTTCCTTCTCTCCTCCGTGTGTCCCCCCCGCTGTTTCCTTCTCTCCTCCGTGTGTCCCCCCCGCTGTTTCCTTCTCTCCTCCGTGTGTCCCCCCCGCTGTTTCCTTCTCTCCTCCGTGTGTCCCCCCCGCTGTTTCCTTCTCTCCTCCGTGTGTCCCCCCCGCTGTTTCCTTCTCTCCTCCGTGTGTCCCCCCCGCTGTTTCCTTCTCTCCTCCGTGTGTCCCCCCCGCTGTTTCCTTCTCTCCTCCTGTGTGTCCCCCCCGCTGTTTCCTTCTCTCCTCCTGTGTGTCCCCCCCGCTGTTTCCTTCTCTCCTCCGTGTGTCCCCCCCCGCTGTTTCCTTCTCTCCTCCGTGTGTCCCCCCCGCTGTTTCCTTCTCTCCTCCGTGTGTCCCCCCCGCTGTTTCCTTCTCTCCTCCGTGTGTCCCCCCCCGCTGTTTCCTGTCTCCTCCCTAGTGCCCCCCCCCCTGAAACATGGTAAACTGTGATTACGTTTCAGTTTATGAATGAAGAGAAGACGCTGTTTTCTCTCCATTCATTTTCAGCGCAGCTTAGGCTGCTGAGAAATGGACAGGGGAATCTGTTTCCCTAGTCCCTTTCTCTGTCTCAAAGGGGAGATGTCAGAGGTCTGTTAAGACCCCTGATATCTCACCAAAGCCCCCCCAACAGGGCTGATTAAAAAACAAAATTGCAATAAATAATTCAAAAAATAAAATGTAAATAGTAATAAATAATTCAAAAACACACTGACAATCCACTACCCCCCCCTCTAAAAAAAAAAAAAAAACGCCACTGTAAAAAATAAAAATAAACGCCACTGTCGCATGACATTTAAAAAAAGTATCGGTATTCCGCATTGGTGAGTACTTGAAAAAAAGTATCGGTACTTGTACTCGGTCTTAAAGGGGTTGTAAAGACAAAAATATGTTCCTCTTAAATTAAAGTCTGCCAGTAGCTGATAAAGTAAAAAGTAATGTTTTGCATTATAACTAGTTTGATACCTGTTGAAATTGAGCTGTTTTATTCACCTCTGTCACTCCTGAATCGTTATTCTCACTGATTTCCTGGTTTATGGTGCACATTCATTCTTGTTACATCACGGCCTAATGGGAACTACAGTTCCCATTAGGCTTAGCCTCCATGCCTGTGAGGGTTAAGAAAGCATCTTCACGCAGGGCTGTAGTCATAGGGAGGGGGTGAGCACATTCTGCTTTCCACCATGCAAAACGCCTCAGGTGCTGGTGGAAAGCAAGAAGAGGAGAGACAGGAAATGGCATTTTCAAACCTGGATTACTGTATTTTGGAGGTCAAAAGGAAAAAACGAGGTAAGTGATATTTAAATGCTCTAGCTTACAGCAATCAATTGATCTAATAAAAAACGAACCTTTAGTGTTCCTTTAAAAAAGTGGTATCGGGACAACACTAATATATATATATATATATATATATATATATATATATATATATATATATATATATATATATATATATATATATATATATATATATATATATAATATTGTGTGTGTGTGTGTGTGTGTATATATAATATATGGAACACTAAGGGTTCGTTTTTATTAGATCAATTGATTGCTGTAAGCTAGAGCATTTAAATATCACATACATACATACATACATACATACAGTACAGACCAAAAGTTTGGACACACCTTCTCATTCCGAGAGTTTTCTTTATTTTCATGACTATGAAAATTGTAGATTCACACTGAAGGCATCAAAACTATGAATTAACACATGTGGAATTATATACATAACAAAAAAGTGTGAAACAACTGAAAATATATGTCATATTCTAGGTTCTTCGAAGTAGCCACCTTTTGCTTTGATTACTGCTTTGCACACTCTTGGCATTCTCTTGATGAGCTTCAAGAGGTAGTCGCCTGAAATGGTCTTCCAACAGTCTTGAAGGAATTCCCAGAGATGCTTAGCACTTGTTGGCCCTTTTGCATTCACTCTGCAGGCCAGCTCACCCCAAACTATCTCGATTGGGTTCAGGCCCGGTGACTGTGGAAGCCAGGTCATCTGGCGCAGCACCCCATCACTCTCCTTCTTGGTCAAATAGCCCTTACATAGACTGGAGGTGTGTTTGGGGTCATTGTCCTGTTGAAAAATAAATGATGGTCTAACTAAACGGAAACCGGATGGAATAGCATGCCGCTGCAAGATGCTGTGGTAGCCATGCTGGTTCAGTAGGCCTTCAATTTTGAATAAATCCCCAACAGTGTCACCAGCAAAGCACCCCCACACCATCACACCTCCTCCTCCATGCTTCATGGTGGGAACCAGGCATGTAGAGTCCATCCGTTCACCTTTTCTGCGTTTCACAAAGACACTGTGTTTGGAACCAAAGTTCTCAAATTTGGACTCATCAGACCAAAGCACAGATTTCCACTGGTCTAATGTCCATTCCTTGTGTTCTTTTGCCCAAACAAGTCTCTTCTGCTTGTTGCCTTTCTTTAGCAGTGGTTTCCTAGCAGATATTCTACCATGAAGGCCTGATTCACACAGTCTCCTCTTAACAGTTGTTCTAGAGATGTGTCTGCTGCAAAAGGTGGCTACTTTGAAGAACCTAGAATATGACATATTTTCAGTTGTTTCACACTTGTTTGTTATGTATATAATTCCACATCTGTTAATTCATAGTTTTGATGCCTTCAGTGTGACTCTACAATTTTCATAGTCATGAAAACAAAGAAAACTCTTGGAATGAGAAGGTGCGCCCAAGCTTTTGGTCTGTACTGTACATTTGTTTTGTTTTTTTGGGTTAACAAACACTTAAAGGGATTAAGATTCATCCGCCTATATTTTAGGTTCTACCAATAATTTAAAATGCTGTTTAATGTTTGTCCCTGTATGCTGTTTGTGTATTTTAGGGGTTGAGGTTTTTGAGAGTTCAGTGGTTCTCCACCTCAGTCCTCAAGTACCCCTTACTGGTCATGTTTTGGGAACCTCCCTTAGGCCCTGTCCGACGGACCATTTTCATCAGACAACTCTGAACTTGTCTGATGGTCAGATGTGCGTACACACCAACGGACCAAAATCCAATCAGACCAGAACGCGGTGATGTACAACACAACGGCGTGATGAAAAAACTAATTTCAATGCTTCCAAGCATGCGTCGACTTGATTCTGAGCATGTGCGGGTTTTTGGTCCGATGCTTTTGTGTACTAACCCATCGAACCTGTCCGACGGACAGGTTTGCATCGGACAGATTTTAAAGCCGGACAACGGTCTGATGGGCCGTACACACCATCGAACTGGTCCGATGAAACTGGTCTGCAAACCAGTTTCATCGGACATGTCCGATCGCGTGTACGCGGCCTAAGAAAAAATGTCTCTTATCAATACCATGTCATTGATATTGATTTGAAGCAGCTGTGCAAAGTAAACCTGAAAAAATGACCCGTTGGTGGTACTTGAGGACTGAGGTTGTGAACCACTGCTTTACATCACCCATAAGTAAGCAGAGGTGTGGTCCCTGGACCTTTTTTGATATGCATGTGTATATAAAATATTCAAAATCTGTTGTTTTACCTTGAAGGGAAGTTCTAAACGGCACCCTAGTTTAATGAATCTAGTCTTTGTGTAATAATTTGTATGGTTTTCATAAAAATACACTCTTAATATTGTATGTGTGTTTATTTACAGGATGACAGGTCAAGGTTTGGCCTGAAAGTGTTCCTTTGTTCCCCCAGCCAAGTGCTAGAAAACCCAGGTGAATAAGCACTAGAAGACACTACATCTTTTTGTGGAGAAATGGCTCTACAGATACAAACATGATTAACCTGTGAATTGTATTCTACTATCCAGTATTATATCGTCTTCTGGATATCTTGAGTGTACACCATGGGTAGTATTGTGCCAGTGAAGGGGTTAATGGCATGACAATTGTTGGCAGCTCGGTGGGTCAAGTGCTCTTTGGATGTCAGATGAGCTAAATGTTTGTCCCATAGAAATATATATATTTTTTTAATATATATATTGCATTATAAATTGCAATTATTGCCAGGGTATTTGACTTTGAAAACAAATGTATGCGAAATGGGATTCTCCAGATGTTTGTCCTGTCACCCAGTTGCTGCATGCTTTAGAACATTTGTTTGACAGCTGTTGATATTCAGCCAGTAAACCATGTATTTTGAAATCGCAAGATTAGACTAGTGGTGGTCAATTTGCTTGATGAAATTCAGTTTCAGACATTACTAAAGTAAAAATAATTCTACAATAAGCTGTCAGTCTTCAGACCTGCAATAGGATGTTATAAATGTCTCTGGGTATGGTGGTGGAGGTGAACATGTATTCAGTAGGAGTTTAAACCTGAGAGACCTAGTTAAAAGAAGCATTACATGAGGTGGCTAAAGATCACAGCCACTGTACAAATGAGTACTTCAGTTTACAGCTTTCTTAAAGGAACACTAAAGTCAGGAATATATATTTTTTAAAATAACAAACATGTTATACTTGCCTCCATGTTTGGAGGGGGGGGGGGGGGGGTGCTGTGAGATGTTTTTTTACCTTAATGCATAGGATGCATTAAGGTAAAAAACGTTTACCTTTACAACCCCTTTAAATTACTTGTGCTGCAGTTAATCCTTCTCTAAGGGCCCTTTCACACTGGTGCGTTTTTGCCGCGTTTTCGCGGTAAAAATAGTGCTATTAAAACGCTTATAAAATGCTCCCCATGCCCCTCTCTATTGAAATGAATTCAAAAACGCGGTAAAACGGAGCGTTAAAATCGCGGTAGAACACCGCGATTTTACCACGCTTTTAATTATTTTAATGGAGAGGGGCATGGGGAGCGTTTTATTAGCGCTATTTTTACCGTGAAAACGCAGCAAAAAACGCACCAGTGTGAAAGGGCCCTAATCCAGATCCATTATAAAAGATCAGAGAAATAAAATAAAAAAAGAGAGAAAAGGGATGGGCAACAGGGGTCAAGTCCTGGGGAAAAAAGTGTGGGAACTCCCACCCAAGATCCACTCCCCCACCAAAAAAAAAAATGATACGCTCATATGCATAATTACTTTTTTTTCAATCCACTGTACCTTAGTAATCCTTTGTTACTGGCCGCTTCCTGTATTTGGATTCATCGGGTAGCAAGTTCTTTCTAAATCCTGCGATAACTCGCGGCAGACCTCCGCAATGTCTCCTGGGAACAATGACAAAAGCTCCCAGGAGACATTGCGGAATCGAGGAAGTGACGGAATACCCACACACTACCTGATGAATCCATATACAGGAAGTGGCCAGTAACATAAAGGATTACTAAGGTTCGCCTGCCCCTGACAGTGACTTGAGCTGGGCATCGCCGCTTAGTGAAGGATTGGCTCGGGCAGCTCGGCTGCTCCTGCAAAGGGAACTGAGTTCCTGCTGTGAAAAAAGTGTAGGAACTCTGTTCCCACGTGTTCCCAGAGGACTTGAGCCCTGGATGGGCAGCACAGAAATATAGTAAGTGCGCTGTCTGCAGGAGCCTCAAGGGTTGGTCCCTTTTACACAGGCACCTCTGCTAAGCAGAATCTGCTTGCTGGGTGTAGAATCGCTTTTCTAAACCCCGTTGAGCAGGCGGATGACAGATCCGTGTCCACGACGCTATGTAGAACAGACACCGACACGTCCCATTCTCCTCTATGGGGCAATTGGATGGATGGGGAATAGGACCACCAGCCAGCTGGCGGCTGTGTCCGCTGACAGTAGCTGCTCCATAGTGGAGAGTGAAGGGTTCGATCAGGTCCGTCTAAAAAAACAAACTGGTTGACCTGATCAGACAGCCTGTGTAAAAGGGGCCAAACTCTGGGTACACGTGGCCCCTGGTTTTCCGTTTGGACAACCAAGGATTGGTTCAGTATTTGTGGTAGTATCATATGCTATATCTCTGTAATGCTTGTGTTTACAGGTACTTGATGCACTTGTGCAGAATAATCTGTTTTGGATTTGTATCACTGGCTTTTTTTCAGTGGATAATAAATTGTGGAAGTCTTTAAATAACGGGTTGATTTACTAAACATGGAGAGTACAAAATCTGCAGCTTTGCATATAAAATAGGCTTCCAGATTTAGTTATATATTTTTTTTTTTTATCAAAGCTTAATTTACAATCTGAAGTTAGAAGCTGATTGTCTACTATGCACAGCTGAACCAGATTATACACTCTCTGGTTTTAGTCCATCAACCCCACTGTGACTTCATTGGTTTCAGCATTTATGGTAGTTTGTATTAATTGTTGCTGTGGTAGGACATCCATTCTTGCCTCGTTGGACCTCACTAACTAATATTACTACCACAGTGACAATTTTTTTTTTTTTTTAAGAAAAGTTTGGGTAAAACACTGTACTCAGGACTGCAACACAAAGCATTTACAGTGGTTGTAAACCCCATTCATGAAAATTGACTGCTGCTCCATTTATCTGTTTATCAACATGATTACTTCTGACAAGTTCTCTGACACAGGAGATAAAATCAGCTGGAAATTTGTGTCAGGGAGGGAACTTGGAGAGATAAGCAGAGAGCTTGTCTTTTCACAGCACAGCTCTGCAAGTTTCTTCATTCCTCTGTCTATGTGGAGGGGGGTGTGTGCCTTTCCTCCAATCATCTTACACATACTGTATGCCAAGACTGTCCTCTCGCTGCTGAATATGGAAACAGAATTTGTAATGCGATCTGCACTTTCTAAAGAACATAGAAAGCTGAAGACAGCAGATATACATGTAAAACTTATGTAGGAGGATTTGTTTCATCCCTGTGTATCATCTGAGGCTATTCACTTACTGTGTGTGTGTGTGTGTGTGTGTGTGTGTGTGTGTGTGTGTGTGTATGAGTTTGCATCCACTTTACCTTTTTTTTTTTTATGCTTTCTTAATATAGGATTTTTTGGGGGGCTTTTTTCACTATGAGAGTAGCAAGTTCTAGTTATTGTTGTGCCTTTTATTTTTATATATATATATATATATATATATATATATATATATATATATATATATATATATATATATATATATATATATATATATAAAAATAAAAGGCACAACAATAACTAGAACTTGCTACTCTCATAGTGAAAAAAGCCCCCCATATATATATATGTGTGTGTGTGTGTATGTATATTCAATGTGATCAAGATGATTGGAACAAATAAAAGCACTTCCTGATCATTAGTGTGAGAGCAGTGCTGTTAATGACAGTGTGGTTTCTGAACTATGAGACTTCAGAGTTGCACAACCCCAAATCCACAGCGGTTCATTTTCACAGCATTTTGCAATACTGAGAAATGTTTGTCTAGTTTCCAGTTAGTCACAGGTTAAGGAAGTCTTAAAAACAGAACTTTTTGAGAGTTTAAACACTGCTTTATACAAACATCCTTTATTTCCATCTCAAATGCTGGAAGTGTTTTGTCTTTTTAACCACTTAAGGACCGTCTACTGCACATATACGTCGGCAGAATGGCATGGCTGGGCACATCGTATATATACGTTGGTTTTAGTACCCAGCCGTGGGTCACGGGCTCGCGGCGCACTCCTGTGACCCGGTCCGAAGCTCCAGGACCGCGGGACTCGCGGACCCGATCGCCGCTGCAGTGCGGCGATCCGTCCCTGGATCTGAAGAACGGGGAGAGCCGTGTGTAAACACGGCTTCCCCGTGCTTCACTGTGGCCGCAGCATTGATCACGTCATCCCGGTTATAGGGGGATGTGATCGATGACGTCACACCTACAGCCACACCCCCCTACAGTTGTAAACATACACAGGGAACACTCAAAGTCACAGCGCCCCCTTGTGGTTAACTCCCAAACTGCAACTGTCATTTTCACAGTAAACCATGCAATTTAAATGCTGTGAAAATGACAATGGTCCCAAAAATGTGTCAAAATTGTCCGAAGTGTCCGCTATAATGTCGCAGTCACGAAAAAAATCGCTGATCGCTGCTATTGCTAGTAAAAAAAAAAAAAAAACATAAAAATGCAATAAAACTATCCCTTATTTTATAAACGCTATAAATTTTGCGAAAAACTAACCGATAAACGCTTATTGCGATTTTCTTTACCAAAAATAGGTAGAAGAATACGTATCGGCCTAAACTGAGGAAAAAAAACGTTTTTTTATATATTTTTGGGGGATATTTATTATAGAAAAAAAGTAAAAAATATTGCATTTTTTTCAAAATTGTCGCTCTTTTTTTGTTTATAGCGCAAAAAATAAAAAACGCAGAGGTGATCAAATACCACCAAAAGAAAGCTCTATTTGTGGGGAAAAAAAGGACGCCAATTTTGTTTGGGAGCCACGTGGCACGACCGCGCAATTGTCAGTTAAAACGACACAGTGCCGAATCGCAAAAAGGGGCAAGGTCCTTTACCTGCATTTTGGTCCGGGTCTTAAGTGGTTAATATCATTTATTTTTATTCTTAACCTATTAATATTTGAGTTTTTGTTTTTTATCTTCTGTTACTACACTACTTTTTATGTTTTGTTCCACATGTGCTGATATTAATGGGGTTTTCAAGATAAAACAAGAGCTCCCATTTCCTTCCAGAGGAGTTTGACACACATCTTGGGTGTAGCCTCCTATACCAACTATTATCTGTAAGATAATGGGACCCATTCAGCTTAATTTACTGGTAAAGCAGATTGTGAAATCAGTCTATTCTGATCTATAGATACCATGTATGAAGCCACTGTTTTTGCCCATTTGAAAAATCTAAAAACCTTGCAATACATGCACATTGACCCATGTTTTTCCTTTTTAAACACCTGCAAGTACAGGTCAATACTTTTTTATCTGTCAGAAATGCACGCAAATTTAAATTTCTGTAAAGGACTTGCAACGCTGTTTTTCGAGGGCACAGTGATGTCAGCCCTGCTCTGTTGTCTTGTAGCCAAACTACTCAAATCCTACCCCGCTCATCATCTCAAACGGGGGGGGATTATCGGTGTCTAACTTATGCAGTGCCACATCCAAATGAAAAGTCAGAAAAAAAGAAAGGCTGGAACCCCTGACTGGACTTTTAAGGCACTTGTAATAAACTAATTGTATAATGAGAAAGGTATGTTGTATGATATTTATTAGAAAAATAGAAAAAGAAGGGATTTAATAAAAATTTGACATGCTCGGAAGTAGACACAGAACATTTGTATATGTAGATTCAGAATTGTAGCATTGCATTATATAGTGTGATTCTCTGTATTGTCCTGATGTTTCTGAGAGATGTCTCTCTTTCTTCAGGGGTAAGTCGAAGATTCACACAATTATAGCTACACAAGCTGTGTCATAAACGGGTCGTTCAGATCATGTAGTTAAAAGCATGAGCTGTCTGCTGGTCCAGGCCTGTTGGTATGGTTAATTGCAAAAGAGGTAGGTATTGAAAGTACCCGGTAATTAACCAGGTTGTTCCCCAGGATAGAAGTGCTGCTGGAACCAAAGTGTTCCCTGGGCCCAACTTGTATATAGGATGTTTACACTCCTTAAAGGGGTTGTAAAGGTTCATTTTTTATTTTCTAAATAGGTTCCTTTAAGCTAGTGCATTGTTGGTTCACTAACCCTTTCGTTCGATTTCCCTTCTAAATTTTTTTTTTTGTTTTTTCTTTGTTTTCTTTGTCTGAATTTATCACTTCCTGTTCCTCCTCAGTAAGCTGTTATGGCTGACTAACCCCCCGGCCAGAAGGGCCTGAATGATAGGAGCAAGTTTACTGAGGAGGAAGAGGAAGTGAGAAATTCAGACAAAGAAAAAAACCATTTAGAATGGAAATCGAAGGAAAAGGTAAGCGAACCAACAATGCACTAGCTTAAAGGAACATATTTAGAAAATAAAAAACAAACCTTTACAAGTGCCGGTTCACACTGAATTTGAATTTGTTTAGTTTTTTCAGTCCATTCTGAGCTGCAAATTTACCACGTTTTTACCACAATTTTAATTGGAATTTCAGGAGTGGGAGCTGCGATTATTCTTTCTAGCCAATGGAATCATAATGTAAAACAAAAAGGTGTCAACTTCTTGTGTACTTCCTGTTTTTTGTGGAGAATAGTTTGTCTGGAATTGGCACATATGTGAACCATCAAATGCGATTCCAGAACAATTTACATTCATGTCTACGGAGACTAAATTCGCAACGCAACGTTCTAAACTCGCACAAGACCCTTTTTTTCAACGCATCGCATTCGGGGAGGAATCGCAACGCATAGGTGTGAACGTCCATCATTGAAAACAATGACTTTTTGGATGACATGCGAATCTAGTTTTTGTATAACGCATCACATTCGGTATCAACTGGCACAAGTGTGAACCGGCACTTAAAGGTGCTTTCACACTTGCGAATGCAGTTGGGGGTTCCCAAGATTAGCTGACCCATTGAAGGCAATTACAGGATGCTTCTGGACAGAGGCACATTTTTACACTGGATTACTGAACTGGGAAAACATACACAAAGCCTCCCAAGATTCAAATAAAAATACACATGTTTCTTTTATTTGGACAACTATCCCGGTGTTCAAATTTAAGATAACAAGGAGAGACCACAGGTATTTTTTGTGCAAAACTGATATAACAAAACGCTTTCACTGCTATATGTATTTTTTAGAACAAATACGTTTAATAGGGAATATATATTACTTTAATTTGAAAAACAATTTGTTGTGATATGGGGATGGGTGCTACCATTGCAGCCTTTGAAGGTGCCATCTTCTGGGCCACATCCTTCTTGTCCTTTCTGCACTAAGCGTGTCACTGACCTGATGGAATAACATGTCTGAAGTAGTAAAGAAAGCATAATACTGTCTCCCCTGGACCCTGTACTGACAAAAGCAGTCTAATATTTTGTTCCATGACGGGTTCCTTTTTACTTGGGGGGGGGGGGGGGTGTATATTTAAAAGGGGGTTTCTTTACAAAATAATTTTGTATAATACAGATAACTGTGTCAAACTTTCAAATGTTAGTTGTTATTTTATTGGGACATAGAATATTTAGCTCATCCAGATCCAATAATTATGGATCTATGTAATACTTTGATCTATTATGAACAGCAGGGGGCCCTTCAATGTCTGGCCAAGCAAAATGTCGTACGACTTGGGTTGTTGGTGTGGAGCTGCTCAGAATCCATTGTGTGCTTAGTCTTACCTACTGAACAACAGAGTCTAACATTAACCCTCAAAATACCACTTGGTTCTGGCAGACATTGTATATTATTGATCTATTCCGTTCCAACATACAACATTGAAACCTGGTCTGTAAATTGTATCATACATGACTTCTAAATTCTTTTTGAATTGCTATAAGAAGAAGAAGAAAAAAAAAAAGAAGCTAAATCTGTGTTTTTATTTATTGTACATACTATGCTGAAAATTTACATTAAAGTTCTGATAATTCAATAGTTGTGTTTTGATTGCTCATATTCTAGCATGTGGGATAATTGTAGAATGTTCTGCTTTGTAAAATATCTTAAAGGTGTTGTAAAGGAATTTTTTTTTTTCATAATAAGCATGCCTCTTTTCACTTCCTCATTGTTCGTTTTTGCTCAAAAGTTGCTCTATTTCTTTTTTTTTTTTTTTTTTTTCACAATCCAAGTTTATTGAATCAAAAGTAGCAAAATACAATAGTGAAGGACAAATCATGTGAAAGAACAAGTTCCAAACAAATAAAAACAGGAGCATAACATTAACAAATATGGAATGTATCACTTATTCACGGGATGATTGGGTCAGAGCATCCCTTCAATAGCCACAATATGAAAAAGAAAGAAAAACGGGGGGAGAAGGGGAGAGAGAAGAACAAAAAAAAAAGTAAAAAAAAAAGGGAGGGGGGGAGGGGGGTGGAGAAGGATGAGGATCGTTTGAGCATAAGTATATATATCCATTGTTTGCATACAATCAGTAGACCGTTTATCTACTTTCGGACGTTGACAGATGATAAGAGAGAAGTCCAAAACAATACAGTATTCAGTGTTCTACAAAGCGTTTCAGAATAAATCAAGCTATCAACAACTGATAGTCATTGGAAAATTTAAACATTATCCATGGTTGCCAAGTTTCATTGAATTGGGTTGAATCTTCATTTCTCATAGCTATTAATTCCTCCATCTTGTATATGTACTGTACTCTATTTAACCAGTCCACAACCGAAGGGCATGTAGAGGACCTCCAGAACAGTGGTATTAGCGTTTTGGCAGCTGTCAATAAATGTCTTGTCTCCGCTCTATTTCTTCTCTGTTCTGTTCACTTCCTGCTTGTCTGATTTTACTGACCACCGTGATAGGAGGCTTTAATGCGGTGGTCAGTGACATGCTCGCTCCCTCCTGGGAACTACATCTGTGTGGCAGGACGCTCACATGTTAAAGACTTCAAGGAGGTGTGAATTACTGGGCGTGCCGCAATTTATAATGGGAAATGTAGTTCTTACATGAACGAGCGATGCAAACCAGGAAGTGAATGAGAGAACAGAAACTAGAATGCCGGAGGTGATATAGATGAAGGAATTTAATACGTATTTACTTGTTTTTTAACAGAATCATTACACTATTCTGTCTGTCTACCTTGCAGACATTAATTTTAGGCAAAAAAAAAATTCCTTTACAACTCTAAGGGCAGTTGCAATCTCCTGCTTGCTGCTGATAGTGTTTCTCTCCTATATATTTTTTTCATGTTCATAAAACAATTAAATTGTTTCACTTTTAGGCCTAATGCACGCAGGACATTTTGCATGCTGCTTTTAGAGGTTTTTTACCCCTCAGTGTTAGCCTAAGGGGGTTATTTACGAAAGAACAATCCACTTTGCACTACAAGTGCAAATTGCACTGAAAGTGCACTATAGATATGTGGGGGACATGCAAGGAAAATAAAAAACGGCATTTTGCACATGATTGAATGATAAAATCAACAAAAATTTCCCTCATTTCATATCTACCCCTCAGATTTTCATCGACTGCACTTCCAAGTGCAATTTCAAGTGCACTTTGCACTTGTAGTTTGAACTTGCAGTGCAAAGTGGATTTGTCTTTCGTAAATAACCCCCTATGTGTCCATGCACACATACTGTAGGCATTTGCAGGTGTTTTAGAGGCTTAAAAAAAACAAAACAGGGCCCATCCTTTCAGGATAGGAGCGTTTTACCACAAAAAAAAAAAATGCTTCACATGCCTGAACAGGTATAAACCCAAGGCATGTCAAGCTTTCGTTTCAATGGTCATAATAAATTAATATTCTGGACAATGAATTACTTACCTGAGATCGAAGCCCCCACATCGGTCCTCGTTCCCCTCCTCCATCTCTCCCAGAGTGACTTCTGGGTATCGCGGCTACGGCACTGTGACTGACTGGAGCCGCCATGACTTCACGCCGCCAGTCACGGCACAATCGCCTTTAGAAACAGCACGTTCGCTCGCTGTTTCTAAAGGTTTCCACAGTGCGCCTGCTCAGTTGTCTATGGCGCACGCACCATAGACATCGGTGCTCGTCTTTTTTAAAAATATCTTCTAAACTGTGAAGGTTTAGGAGATATTTGTTGCACCTACAGGTAAGCCCTAATATAGGCTTACCTGTAGGTAAAAGTGGTCTGTAAGGGTTTACAACCACTTTAATGCAGCAGATCAAAGACACATCATGCTTGCTTCCCTTCAACATCCGAAGTCGTCCAGTAGTGCCGTCAGCACAGAACTGGCAGAAACTAGTGGGATACATATACACCCATCTACTGTCCAGAGAAGTCTAACCAGAAGTGGTCTTCATGGAAGACCCGTGGCCAAAAAGCCATACCTCCAATGTGGAAACAAGGCTAAGCGACTCGACTAAGCACAAAAACAGGAATTGGGGTGCATAAAAATGGCAGCAGGTGCTCTGGATTGATAAGCAAAAATTTTAAACACTTGACTCTAGCAGGAGGAAACATACAGCCAATGTCATAGAAAACCATCTTCAGCATAAAGAACAAGGAGTCCTGAAAGTGATGGTCGGGCCCCCACAGAGCCCTGGTCTCAACATTGAGTCTGTCTGGGATTACAAGATCTGTGATTAGTTCTCCAAGATGTTTGGAACAACCCACCTGCTGAGATACTTTAAAAACTATGAGCAAGTGTACCTAGAAATGATGTGGCTTTGAAGGCAAAGGGTGGTCACACCGAATATTGAATTGATTTGGATTTCTCTTCTATTCATTTGCTTTTTATTTTGGTAATTGATCAAATAAACTAACTTCTATTTCTGAAAGCATTCTCAATTTACATCATTTTTCACACCTGCCTTCAAGCGAAACAAATAAACAAATCACAAACATGTTATACATACTTGGCCTGTGCAATCTTCCTTTTCAGGTCCCTGCCAGAGCTCCTCCCCTTCAGCCAGTGCCCCCAATAGCAAGCTGCTTGCTCTCGGGGCACTGGTGTGTTCTCGCTCCTGAGCCCTGCTCTGAGTGTCTATAATATCGCCAATCATTGTCTCACTGGTTGTGATTGTCTCAGCCAATGAGGAACGAGTGACCTGGGAGAAGTTCGGCTTTCGTGCACATTGCTGGATGGAGAGGGAGCTCAGGTGAGTATTTGGGGGCACTGCATACAATGCATGAAGGTAAAAAAAAAAAAAAAACTTGAGCCGTTAAAACCATTTTAAACTTCTGCACAGTAATAATTATAATATATTCTTTAACTCGGGGCTCAGCAACTTATGAACTACAATCTACCACTCAATCGCAGCTGGTAGATTGTGGCTAGGGTTGCCAACCTGCTGTCCTAGAGCATCTATTACTGTGCTGGACGAAGCAGAGGAACTATTTGCAGAGATTCAGCCCAGCCGGCCGCCAAGGCATTAGCCAGCCGCATAAGCTGATGCCTAGTCCATAGTGCTGGCTGCAGTAACGGGCAGAGTGATGCCAACAGCACTGCGGCTCTTACTCTGCTAGAAGGGTCCACAGCAGCTGCAGGTCAATGTCACTGGGCATAATAGCATCTATATTGGCAAAACAATACCTATTAGGCTGCTTTCACACTGGTGCAGCACTGTGTACCCGCAGCTTCCCTGCGGGTTAGCTGTGCATAACCATAGATTTCAAATATCCTGTGTGTTTGGTGTGCCTTCTAAAAACTTTTAGAAAGTGCATCAAACCTGCAGGCAAAGCAAAGCTGACCCTCTGAAAAACTACAGGTGCATCAGGGTGAAAGCAGCCTTCTATAGGGGCTCAGGACAGTAAAGACTAATTTTATGTTTGAGGGGGGATAAAACTCTATAGTTGAGCCATGTTTTTACCACCCCTTCCCCAAACACACCCCCTTTAGCTGCAGTGGACAGGTGTGTACATGTTGTGTTTGCCACATGAGGTATATTGCCCTGTCACGCATGTTTGGTGCAGAGCTTACCCAGCATGACCCATTCAAGTGAGCCTACACTGCAAGCACCCTGCAACAATGTGCAGTACAGCAACCAAGGTGTTCAGTCAGGCAGTGAGAAGGAAACATTTTCTCACCACCCTTGTGTTGCAATGCAATTGATTGTGCTGTGGTAGTACAGAAATTATAGGTTTAAATCAAGCTGTGTAGAGGTGACATAACGCCTCCTGACCACCTGTCAAACCTCTGAAAAGCAATAAAAATGTGGATTGTTTTTCAGAGGAGCCGCAGTGGCTGCTACATTTGTAAACATACCCTACAAAAGGAAAAAAAACAGTACCTTTGAAATTATTTGTACAGCAGGAGCAGACAGAATATGCTGTTTAACCACTACTATTTACGTCGACAAAATGGCATGGGCAGGCAGAATGGCGTACAGGTATGTCCATTCAAATCAATCGCCCAGTGTGTGTGCGATTGAGGGTCGGCAAGGGCAGAACAAGGGAATGCCTTTGTAAACGAGGCATTCCGCTATTTTGCCTAGTGACACTCTCACTGATGATCGTTCACTGTGATCGGGAACGGTCATCAGTGACGTGTCACGTGTAGCCACGCCCCCTAACAGTAAAAATAATTTCCTAGGGAACACTTAACCCCTAGTGGTTAACCCCATTCACTGCCAGTGTCATTTTTACAGTAATCGGTGCATTTTTATAGCACTGTTTGCTGTAAAAATGACAATGGTCCCAAAATGGTGTCAAAAGTGTCCGATGTGTCCGCCATAATGTCGCAGTCCCGATTGAAAAAAAAAATCACTGATCGCCACCATAACTAGTAAAAAAAAAAAAATGTTTTATAAAAAATGCCATAGAACAGTCATCTATTTTGTAGACACTATAACTTTTGCGCAAACCAATCAATAAACGCTTACTGCCTTTTTTTTATGTAGAAAATATGTATGCCACTGGGCCATAACTCCGGCTAGCCAGGCTGGAACTTGGATTGGAACAGAACCCAGACCAACCCATCAGGACAGACCTGAGAACAGCCAGGCAAGAACTCAGGCCAGCACACAGACCAGCCAGATGAGCCAGAGTGAAGACCAGTCAACAAAAAGTATCAGTTTTGCCTCCGGTACAATGGCACAAAAAAAGAAGCAAAAAGCCTATCTTCATCTTGAGATGGAATATTATTAAATTTTTACCTAAGTGAATGGGAAGTGTGTGTGTTGTGCAAAATTTCCGTTGTACAACACAGGAAATGTTGAGACGCCTCAGAACACTACATTCTGAAATCGACAGTGATTTTCCACCGAAGTCTGAATTAAGAAAACAAAAAGTTCATTTAAAAACATTGCTTACGACACAGCATAGGATGTTTACTAGGCCTGCAGAGAAAAGCAAAGCCTCAACTATGGCCCCTTCTCACACGTTTCAGCTCATAGCAAAGGGGGGATTGAGAATGGTGAGATGAATAGAGGCTTTTTTGGAAGCTGTCGATTCTCTGATGGCTTTTAAAACAAGACCGAAATAATATATGCAATACATACTCTTGAGTGTTCGACTGACAAGAAACGTTGAAGTCGTGGCAGTTGACATGCTGCAACTAAAAAAAAAAAAGATTTGCATGACTGCAGGTCAGAGGCGTCGTTAGGGCGTGGCTTGGGAGGCTGGAGCCCCGAATGGGTCCCCGAAAAGCCCCGAGTCTATGCGGCATTACATTCAATTGTTAGCCCCGAGTGTCTGGCAAAAAGTGGCCGAGTGCGGCCAAGTCCCGCCAGCGCCGAGCCACTGACCATTCCGGGCGCCGGCCATTAGTCCCACCCCTAAGCCAGCTTCTCAATGGCTCCCTAGTTGCCTGTCATCTTCTTCCAACTTCTGAGGGGACGAGGCAATGCAGAGGGAGCAGCGCCGGCTGGCCGTGATTGGTCGGTGACAGGCCCGCCCCCAGGGGTGGACTGACCATTCAGGCTCTCAGGCTGACTACACGTGGGCTGAGGCAAGTAGAGGGAACTATGGATGCGGACTGGGCAGGATGGATTCGGCCGTGGGATGCATAGCATGAACGGGCTCCTGGTCCTGAGAGGAGAGAGAGCCCGGGAAGGAGGACACATCCTGCACCAAATTACTTGCTGACTGGCGAGGGACAGGCGAGCAGTGAAGAACTGGAGTGTGACAGCCCGCCTTCTACACGGAGAAGGGTGAGTCCACTCTCAGAGGAAACCTGTACTGTACTGTACTTAAAAAAAAAAGTTGTAAAATGCCAAGTCCTATGCATTGCCCCCAATGTGTCATGCTTTATTGAATGCCATGCTGCAATCTGCGGAGACTTCACTTACAATCCTTTCCTTTGTTGTAACAATTTTATGAAGCATTCCTGTTCTATATAATGGTGGGAGTGGGACATACATAGCAGACTGATCAAACCACCCTCTTTCTCTCAACCTCCCTCTTCCTACCCCCCCCCCCCACTTCCTACCCCCCCACTTCCTACACCCCCTCCCTCACTACCCCCACTTCCTACACCCCCTCCCTCACTACCCCCCCTACCACTTCCTACACCCCCTCCCTCACTACCCCCCTACCACTTCCTACACCCCCTCCCTCACTACCCCCCTACCACTTCCTACACCCCTCCCTCACTACCCCCAACTTTCTACACCCCCTCCTCCTCTCCCTCCCCTGACTTAAATCCCCTTCTCTTGGACTCCCTTCCTCACCCTGCCTCTCCTTCTCCCTTCCTATCTCTCTTACCCCCCTCGTTTCCCCTCCCTCTCTCTCCTACTTTCCCATCTCCCTATCTCTTACTCCATCCTAGACATACTGTTTGTAGGACAGGTCAGTGGGTCAGGTCAGTGTATGCAGGACAGTTCAGTGGGTCAGGTCAGTGTATGTAGGACAGGTCAGTGGGTCAGGTCAGTGTATGTAGGACAGGTCAGTGTATGTAGGACAGTTCAGTGGGTCAGGTCAGTGTATGTAGGACAGGTCAGTGTATGTAGGACAGGTCAGTGGGTCAGGTCAGTGTATGTAGGACAGGTCAGTGTATGTAGGACAGGTCAGTGAGTCAGGTCAGTGTATGTAGGACAGGTCAGTGTATGTAGGACAGGTCAGTGAGTCAGGTCAGTGTATGTAGGACAGGTCAGTGTATGTAGGACAGGTCAGTGTAGGCAGGTCAGTAGGTCATGTCAGTGTATGTCGGACAGGTCAGTGGGTCATGTCAGTGTATGTAGGACAGGTCAGTGTAGGCAGATTAGTGTTTGTAGGACAGGTCAGTGGGTCAGGCCAGTGTATGTGGGTTATGTCAGTGTGTGTACACACACACCCTGACGTACATACGTCAGGGTATGTGTGTCAGGTAGGTCACCCCGCACCACTCCACCGACCGCGCTCGAATCCCCCCCCCTCCCCCGGTGCCGGCTTGGCTTCGGGCTGAAGCCCCTGGTCTTTTTGGCACCTAGCAACGCCCCTGCTGCAGGTATTTCCTTGGTGGGTCATTTGATGTTACAGATGACTCACAACTAGCTGGCTGTTAGAATGTTTTTCAGTAACTATGAAGTAAAGGAGGAAGTAATTAAAATCATCCCTGAAAGAATATCTCATCTCTAAAAATATATGTCTTTACTGTTAAAAAAAAAAAAATGTAAATACAAAAGCTTACTACAGATGGAGCTCCCACTTGAACTAGCAGAACCAATGGATTCCTAATGCCGTGTACACACGATCATTTTTCAGCATGAAAAAAAAACGAAATTTTTCCAACTTCATCATTAAAAACGACGTTGCCCACACATCATCATTTAAAAAAAATGATCTAGCAATGCACGGTGACGTACAACACGTCTGACGGCACTATAAAGGGGAAGTTCCATTCGCTTTTGGGCTACTTTAGCTGATTCAGTGTTCGTAAAAGACGATTCGCGCTTTTCTGTCTGTTACAGAGTGATGAATGTGGTTACTCCATTATGAACGGTAGTTTTACCAGAACGAGCGCTTCCATCTCATAACTTTGCTTCTGAGCATGCGCGGGTTTTTTACAACCCGAAAAATGACATAGTTTAAAACGACGTTAAAAAATGCAGCATGTTCGAATTTTTTTATTTTTGTCGTTTTCCAGAACCTGAAAAATGATGTGAAGCCCACACATGATCATTTTAAATGACGTTTTTTTCATGCTGAAAAATTGTGTGTACGCGGCATTTCTCATCACCAAAGTAATGTCAGTTTCCCCAGGTTTTTTATTTTTGCACCTTTTCATCCTGCACTAGGAAGTTTTTGAACATGAATGAAGTTATGAAAACTCGTATTAAGATTAACAAAATTTTGCCCCACTCACTTCAAAGGTTGATCAGGGAGTTAATTTGAGAGCTTGAAATAATGTGAATACGGCAAAATTCCCTTCCATATTGAAGTGTGTTGGCTCAGCAAAGAAAAAGTCCAATCTCTCCATGCAGCTTCTACCAGCCATTGCAACTTTTTCTAAAGAAAGCAATGAAGAAGCATTTCTAGTAGCTGGAAGATTCCAATTGGCTTCAAGACTTCACCTTTTTGGTAGATGCTTCTGAAAAGCTTAAAGGGGTTGTAAAGGTACAATTTTTTTTTCCTAAATGGCTTCCTTTACCTTAGTGCAGTCCTCCTTCACTTTCCTCATCCTTCCATTTTGCTTTTAAATGTCCTTATTTCTTCTGAGAAATCCTCCCTTCCTATTCTTCTATCTGTAACTACAAACAGTAATGCAAGGCTTTCTCCCTGGTGTGGAGTGTCGTGCTCTCCCCCTCCCCTCTCTACAGGAGAGTCAGGATGCCCACTAACACACAGTTCCTTTCTCTATCTGCAATGTAGAGAGCGTCCTGACTTTCCTGTAGTCCAAGGGAGGGGGCGAGCACGACATTCCACACCAGGGAGAAATGCAGCGTACACACGATCACTTTTTGTGATGAAAAAAAAACGACGTTTTCAAAAACGTCATTTAAAACGATCGTGTGTGGGCAAAACGTGGTTTTATGTTTTAAAAAAAAACGACCAAAAAAAAATTCGACCATGCTTGAATTTTTTTGTGTCGTTTTTCAAAATGTAATTTTTGTGTCATAAAAAGTGATCGTGTGTGGGCAAAACGACGCTGAAAATTACGTTTTTAAATCCGCGCATGCTCAGAAGCAAGTTATGAGACGGCGCTTCAATGGAACAGAGTGCCGTCGAACGTGGTGTACGTCAACACGCTTTGCTAGAGCATTTTGGAAAAACGATGGTGTGTATGCAACGTTGTTTTGGAAAATTAAGTTTGAAAAACGTGGTTTTGTTTTGTCACATAAAACGTCGTTTTTTTTCATCACAAAAAGTGATCGTGTGTACGCGGCAAAAGCCTTGCATTACTGTGTGGAGTTACAGACATAAGAATAGGAAGTGAGGATTTCTCAGAAGAAATTAGGACATTTAGCAAAATGGAAGGATGAGGTAAGTGAAGGAGGACTGCACGAAGGAAAAGAAAGCTATTTAGGGGGGAAAAAAATGTACTTTTACAACCCCTTTAATAATTTGAACCTTACATTTTAAGGCAGAGATCAACTTATTCTGGACATCATTTCTGAGGAAAACATGTCCAGACAAACGTGGCCTTTGGGAGATTAATGTGAGAGTGGCAGATTTGAAGCATTTTCCAAAGTTAAGAGAAGATTGAGAAATCTGAAGTACCCTATGATGGAGGAATTTCTGAATGTAATTTCTCCACTTAAGGAAGAATTTGAAAAATGTTTGTCATTTTTGGGGGATCAAACCTGCCTGCCAATTTGTACAATTTTCATTGAGATAAAAAAAGAAAAATAATCACGAAAATCAATCTTCTGTTGAGCTCTAGCTGAGAAATGACTTTGCTGTGAAAAGTGTCACCGATTTGGTAAATGTCTGGCCTTCAGTTCCAAAAGAAAAGTATCCCGTTTTGGTTTCTGTTGCCTGCAGGTAAAGGCCTTCTTTGTATCCACATACCTCCTGCGAGTCAACATTTTCAAACGTGAACTTTTATCAAGAACATATACAGGAGGAAATTGACAGATGACCATCTAGACTCCCGCATCAGACTGATAGGGGTGATGAATTGCTTGCCAGACATAAAAAAATGTAAATGCCAATTTTTAGGCCCCTTTCAGACGGTCGGGTCGTTTAGGTCTGCCTGTCAGTTTTCTCGGCAGACCTGAACGGCCGCTCCATTCTTCTCTGTGGAGCGTCGGTTGTCAGCGGTGACATATCCGCTGACAGACGCATGGCGATACGTTGCCATCCGTCCATGGAGGATCAGATCTGGTGAGATCGGGTGAAAACGGACATGCTGTCCATTTTCATCCAATCTCTCCATAGGAGACAGCACCGCTGGACAAGCGCCTTCCCGCTCAGTGAGCAGAGAGGGACCTGTCATCCGCCAGCTCATTGGAGGTCCACGGAGAGATCTCCTGCTGAGCTGGCGGACCACTGCAAGCGGATCCACTCCATGTGGAAGGGGCCTTACACTGACACTACAAAGCTAGTATATATTCATATTTTTCCATTTGTATTATAATAATCTATGTTTTCATCAAAACTGCCTTACTTTTGATAAGTGGGAAGGCTAGCCATTGGCATGCCTGGGTTTGTGGGAAGAGCGTGGGGCTTCCTATTCTCCCCCTCTTCTCCCAGCACGCGTCGGCGCTGTTTCCGGGTGGTTGCGTGTCACTTCTGGTTCCGGGTCACCGCTCTGTACGGTGCTTACTGGCGTCACAGGCATCCGACGCCGTTCCTCTCGTGGCTAAGCGGGTCATCCGACTGGGTGGTAAGTGGGGTTGTTCCCCTCCCCTTGGCTCACGTCGGCGGTCCGTGCTTCGCGTCAGGGGCATTCTTACTGTATCCTGCCTGCACCCCTTGCGATTGCAGGTGTGTCTGGGGCTGGGGATGCACAGGGCAGGGGGTTTTTTCATGTTCATGTTGGCTAGGGTCGGGGGGATTGGTCTATGTGTGGCATTCATCCAGCAGCCACATCTGATTCGTTCCATCCTCCACCCCTCGTGCAGGGTGTCCTTTCTCTACGCAGGTGCCACTATTGCTACAGGTTTTCTCAGGTAGGTACGGTCTCTGGCTTAGGGGGCAGGGGCACCGCTCCCTTAGTCATGGCCTCACTGCTTCAGGTGGTCCCACTGGGGGGGCGGGGGCGTGGTTTCTCAGGCTCCCTGCAGGTGTCATGTGTCTTGCTGAGACTTGTGGTACCACAGCTGGTGGTCACGGCAGCCCCTCTGAGTGGGTGGGGGTCTGAGCCCATGCTCCTTAGCTAGGAAAGCTGTCAGGGGGAGGGGCACGGGGTCGGGTCAGGGGTCCTAGCTGGCTGGTGGGTGGCAGGCCCCTGCAGTGGCCAGTACCGGGCAGCTCTGGGGTGGGTTTGCAGGAGATGGGCAGGGGGTCACTGCACTGCTTAGTCACCCTGGTAGGTTGTTCTGGGTTGGGGCGGGGTTGGGTCACGGCATCACATGCTTAGTCCACGGCTTCAGGGGGGCACAGGTTGCAGGTCATAGGTAGGGGTCACAGCAGGGTCACTTTTGCTCAGCGTGGTTGTTCAATAGTATGTCTCTATGAGGCAATAACAGCGCTATATGATTTTATATCAATTGAACTCAGAAGTTCAAACTCTGCTTTTGTGAGGTGCAAACATCCACCAGGACCTCCTATCCTTAAAATGGTAGCTAACCTCAAATGTTAACAATATTAAAACTGCTATTACACATGAAATAAAATATAATAGTAATACAATATAAATTATATATATGTGTATATGACATAATAATCCACAAGTGATGTCAAGTGGGTGCTTTTTTTGAAAACACAGTCTATATGTCTATAATATTCTTTATAGGGAAAAAATCTTGAAATTGATTGTAAAAACAAATCCAGGTTTTCCTTCACTTGTAGTCCCCCTCATGGTTTTGTACTCACCAGATTGACATGGTGTTAAGTGCCTTCAGATATTGGAGTCTCCCTCCTATGAAGTTCAGCTCAGCTCAGCAGCAGTGTTTATCCTCCCAATGGATGTAGATGGGGTTAAGTGCGTGTGTGCAGCGTGAGCGGTCATGTAAAAATAAATATAGAGGGAGAGGACATAGTGTAATACTGGGCCAGATTCAGGTAGATGAGAGTATCTTTGCTCCAGAGTAACGCTTCTCATTTACGTTACTCTGACGACCCTTTCAGCGCAAGTACTGTTATTCACATAGCAGTTGCGCGTAAACTTGCGCCAGAGTAACGATAATGCGCTGGCGTAACCCGACGCAAGGGGAAGTGGGTGTGATCATATGTAAATGATGGGCGGAGCCCAGTGCAGAGGCTTACGTTCAGCGCATCAACCACGGAGCATGCGCAGTGAGTGAGGCTCCACTCGCCCCCTTTGCGCGCATGCTCACAACTTCCGTCGGCACCACTTCACGGGAAACGTCAGCGCAATGCCTTCTGTTGGGCATTTAAATGCGCCTGTAGAAGCGCCATTTCGGCACTAAAGTATATCCTGCTCCCCCTCCCCGCAGTGATGTTACTTTTGTTCTGAGATGGCTGCTCCCGTTCCCCGCAAACACACAGGAGAAAGCTGAACTTTAATGGCCAGGAGCTGTCAGCCGTCATCTCGGCTATGGAGACCTATGATGTCTTCCTCCATGGCTGTAAAATTTGACAGACAAGCATGGACAGAGGTGTTGTCCTGCAAGTGGGGGTGCTCAGCTAGCTCTTATCGTCGGTAACGCTGCTGTAGCTGCTCTCCTGCTGACCTGTGGCCATCTGGAGTAAAGATAAAGCAGCCTTTTGTAGAAAAAACTTTGCGCCGGATGGACGAGATACGCGCGGCGCATGTAGCCAGCGTATGGTGCTAATCCGTTCGTGAATTGGGAAAAATCCCTCATTTGCATATTTGCAGGGGAAATCAATAGGCGCGACTGATGCGCCAAGCGAAATTAAGCGCTGACGATACTCTGGCGTCGGAACGTTCCGCCGGTCGCAAATGGCCCGTTATTGGGCGCATCTAGTTTGGTGGGTACGGGCACATAGAAACGACGGCGCATCTTCACAGTTACGCAGCGCATATCGAAATACTCCAGCGCAAGTGTTGCTGAATCTGGCCCACTGTCTTTATTGTATAAAATACCCCCGCTTAAAAGTTATGATTACAAGTATAAAAACAGTGGTGTGCACATCGGTTGCAATGTTACAGCTCACTCAGTTAGCCTAGCGTCTCCACTCCGTCTCTAGCTGATGTGTCCCGGGTATAAATTGCTCCGTCCGTACGATTCGTCGTGTAGCCACGCCCTGATGCGTTTCGTGATAGGCTTCACGACTTCAGAGGGCGTGGCTACACGGCACGACTGATCGTATTTATAGGTGGATGCAGACCACTCGGCTCCTCCCTTCTCCCATTGTCAGCAGCTTGTAGGGGAGGATAATACACTCCCTTCTGCCTGAAATCCCGCCCTGCTGCCAATGGAATTCAGAGAGTACGGGTCGCCCCTCCTCTGTAGTACAGATCTGCTGCTTAACATAGCCCAAAATGTCCTCCATGTTATCGTAGCGCAAGACACTATCTATGCCCAATGCGTTACTCTACATTTTCAAATCTATTAGATACTACACCCGGATGTTTATTATTGTCAGCACGCGAGGCTCACCGTACGCACAACTCAGAAAACCTCACTGCTGACATATGCAGAGATACTACACCAGGATGTTTATTATTGTCAGCACGCGAGGCTCACCGTACGCACAACTCAGAAAACCTCACTGCTGACATATGCAGAGGACTATGAACTGAGGACTCAAACTGACAGCAGCAGTATCTTTTTATATTAAAATAGTGATACTGATAATGCTCGTACCCAGCTATGGATTATTGAGGGTAGTGATACTAATACTATTCGTACCTAACTATGGGTTACATCCTAAAACATTTCATCAGCAATATATGATTATTACCACATACAAAAGGTAAATGTAACTTAGTCACTCTACCATGATTCTAACTGTTGAAATACACACAGATATAACCTTAAAATTCAGCATATAAAATACACTATAATTTTTCTTATAATGTCTATCCTATATATTATACTATCAGAATTGCCACATAAACCAATACTCAAATTGTACTTCAATTTACTATATATATAACCTTTGATCTGCCTTAATCCTTTGTGTCCAATAGGAGTAGACAAATAGTCATTAGTATACTAATAAGTAAAAAATGAAAAATAAACAATAAAATAAAATAAACAATAAATAAAATAAAATATAATATTATAATAATAGAAATAAAAATAAAAATTTCCTTAGATGATCCCCTCATAAGTTAATATGTGTGATATAGCAATATAGCATTAATACAGCCATATACTGAATTAAGTATGTTCATT
This sequence comes from Rana kukunoris, assembly GCA_029574335.1. Lineage (NCBI taxonomy): Eukaryota > Metazoa > Chordata > Amphibia > Anura > Ranidae > Rana > Rana kukunoris. Next base: position 72,879 of record JAJQKJ010002686.1, on the reverse strand, counting down.
GGTTAAAAAATAGGTACAGCCTCCCTATATGATCAATAATGCACATACTATTAATGATTGCTTATGAAGCAGTTTATATCTAAGTCAATATTAAGGCCATTCGGACTTAGGGTATTGGTAAGAAATATCCATTCAGTTTCTCTTTTGGATATTTCTCTTACCCTATTACTTCCTCTCCAGTTAGGAGAAACTCAAAAGAAAAAAAATTCAGAAGGGATGTAACTGATTTTAGGAAAAATACGGTTTATTTATGGCAGCTAGGAAAAAGCAATGCAATACCTCAGCAGCAACAACAAGCAAATCCAGTACCCAATCAGTAAAGCACCAACAACAGAAGACCCCTCACTACGCAGATAATTGAACAAAGGCAAGATGCGAGAGCTCTACCGAACCCCCAACCACAGCATGGTAGAGGGAACAATAGAAGTTTGGGTAGGGGAGAGAACAATGGATCAATTAGGCCAGGTTACAATGCCAATTATCCCATTCATTACCCAACAGTCACTGACAATAGATATGAACCATTGTCAGGACAGGGATCTACAGATAACTCGTACCGCACAGTCACCGCATCCAACTCCTTTTTTAGTGAGGGGGATGAGAGGTCACCCCAGAGGACGATCCCGAGGCAATCGACCCTGGAAGGGACGACCACAACAGTACCCCAATACCAATTACAGTCAAGATTGGTGGAATCCCCCAACAGGGGAAACTACACACAGTCCAATCAGACACTACAGACCACCACACGCAGAGGATGCCGAGCAGGGCAACGTGTCAAGCAAAAAGAGGCCAAGACATGCAGATTAGGTGGTATATACAATTTATCATCAGCCACTCTCACTCAAAAGGAAAATAATATTCTTAATGCAGGACTCAAATGTTCCTCAACTAAAATATTAAATAAATTTGGAGTGTACATCGATTTACACAAATACATAAGGAAAATCAACATTAAAAGATATTTCCTCACTAATAATTTTGGGACAACCAGCAATAAATATTCGGAGGTAGTGGGAATCAACAGTGGTCTGAAAAACCGATCCTTGTTCAACCCACCCCAACCGTCTAACCACCATGTAGAAGTGTTTAAGCAATTGGTCTTAAGAGACCTGGACACCTTGCAGATAAAGAACCTTAAACATATCAAAGAGTGAATTCGAGCATAAGAAAACCGCAAGGACATAGTGAGACCTGCGGATAAGGGAGGAGGGGTGGTGGTGATGGACAAAGTCTATTACCACACCCAGATTCAGGAGATGCTTAATGATGAGAACACATATCTGCGGTTGACTGGTGATCCTACCAAACGATATAGAACAGATCTAAAGAACCTCATAGATTATGGATATTATATGAGAGTATTGACTAAGAAAGAAAAGCAATTTTTGTGCCCCAGTTTCAGTAGAATTCCAACAATTTATACAGTACGCAAAATGCATAAGCATCCATCTTTACCACCTCCCAGACCAATAGTTAACGGTATAGAATCCGTGACATCGAGTAGGCCAATATTTGGACCACTTCCTACAAAGCAGTGTGATCACCACACAAGTTTATTTAAAAGACACTACAAGTTTTTTTTTAAAAATTAAGGGAGGTTATCATACCACCTGATACCAACATGTATTTGGTAACAGCTGATGTTGCATCGCTGTATACCAATATACACCATGAGGATGCTATCTTAGCATTGAATTGGGCTTTAAGTAAGAGGGATGAACTGCCCTATATACAGAAGAAATTCTTAAAAATGGCATTGGAATTCTGTTTGACACATTACTTCTGGTATGGAGGTAACTTCTTCAGTCAAAAAGTCGGCATGGCGATGGGTGCCAAGTTTGCACCCAGCCTCGCCAACCTATTTATGAGTGAGTGGGAAGACAAGTGGATTTTCAAAAACAGGTGCAAGGAACTGGTGTTTTACCAGCGATATATTGACAATCTGTTCATTATTTGGGAAGGTTCTGAGGAATCATTGCAATTGTATGCTGACGCATTAAATTCCAATAAAAATAACATTAAATTGGAATTTAAATGGGACCAACAGGAAATTAACTACCTGGATGTCACAGTAATGAGGGGACCAAATAATTATCATACCACCCACGCTGGTTGCACAATATCCCAAAAGGACAGTTTTTGCGGATCAGACGTAATTGTACCAATGACACAGATTACCTGAACCAGGCCAGTGTGATCAGAGAGATTCACGGAAAAGGGTTATAAGAAACCTGAATTAAACTCACTCATTGAAACAATAGGCAATTCCACACAAGAACAATTATTGGAACCAAGAACACGACCTGTGAACAATTAACATGAATGGGGGTTCATCTCAGAGTATAATAAGCAATATAAGGATATTGAAATTATAATTAAAAAACATTGGGGTATATTACTAATGGATAAAGTTTTGAATCAACAGTTACCATCAATTCCCCCATTCATATATAGAAAATGTCCATCTTTTGGAGATCAGATAGTGAAAAGAGTTCTGGATCCCCCACAAAAACGTAAGATGTTCTGGGAGAGATCTGGATTCGCGGCTTGCAGACGATGTAAAGCATGCCGTCAGGTCTCTACCCATTTGAGAGGCCTCATGCTGCGTACACACGGTCGTTTTTTGCGATGAAAAAAAATGAAGTTTTTTAAAACGTCATTTAAATTGATCGTGTGTGGGCAAAACGTAGTTTTTTGTCTTAAAAAAAAACGACCAAAAAAAATTCCAACATGAATTTTTTGTGTCGTTTTTCCAAACGTTGTTTTTTGTTTCACAAAAAGTCACCGTGTGTAGCAAAAACGTTGTTTAAAATGACGATTTTTCAACCCGCACATGCCCAGAAGCTAGTTATGAAGCGAGCTTCAATGGAAAAGAGTGGTGAACGTAACCTCGCTTTTTGTGAAAAAAACGATGGTGTGTATGCAACATCGTCTTTGAAAAGTGACGTTTCAAAAACGTTGTTTTTTACTTCACAGAAAACGTCATTTTTTTTTCATCACAAAAAATGATCGTGTGTACGCGGCATTACTCAATTTACTTTGACAGCCAATGGTAAGCATTTTACCATTAAAGAATGTATAACGTGCATGTCGACTCATGTGGTTTACGCCCTTGAATGCCCTTGTGGGTTAATGTATATAGGACGGACAAAGAGAAAACTATCTAAAAGAGTAGGAGAACATATATATAACATCACCACTGGGTATGAGGATCACAGTGTCTCTTTACATTTTCTACAAAAACATGATACAAATCCTATAGGACTTAAGTTCTGGGGGATAGATAAAATAGATCCTAACTGGAGAGGAAGTAATAGGGTAAGAGAAATATCCAAAAGAGAAACTGAATGGATATTTCTTACCAATACCCTAAGTCCGAATGGCCTTAATATTGACTTGGATATAAACTGCTTCATAAGCAATCATTAATAGTATGTGCATTATTGATCATATAGGGAGGCTGTACCTATTTTTTAACCAATGAACATACTTAATTCAGTATATGGCTGTATTAATGCTATATTGCTATATCACACATATTAACTTATGAGGGGATCATCTAAGGACATTTTTATTTTTATTTCTATTATTATAATATTTTATTTTATTGATTTTCATTTTTCATTTTTTAATATATAGGATGGACATTATAAGAAAAATTATAGTGTATTTTATATGCTGAATTTTAAGGATATATCTGTGTGTATTTCAACAGTTAGATTCATGGTAGAGTGACTAAAATACATTTACCTTTTGTATGTGGTAATAATCATATATTGCTGATGAAATGTTTTAGAATGTAACCCATAGTTAGGTACGAGTAGTATTAGTATCACTACCCTCAATAATCCATAGCTGGGTACGAACATTATCAGTATCACTATTTTAATATAAAAAGATACTGCTGCTGTCAGTTTGAGTCCTCAGTTCATAGTCCTCTGCATATGTCAGCAGTGAGGTTTTCTGAGTTGTGCGTGCGGTGAGCCTCGCGTGCTGACAATAATAAACATCCTGGTGTAGTATCTCTGCATATGTCAGCAGTGAGGTTTTCTGAGTTGTGCGTACGGTGAGCCTCGCGTGCTGACAATAATAAACATCCGGGTGTAGTATCTAATAGATTTAGAATGTAGAGTAACGCATTGGGCATAGATAGTGTCTTGCGCTACGATAACATGGAGGACATTTTGGACTATGTTAAGCAGCAGATCTGTACTACAGAGGAGGGGTGACCCGTACACTCTGAATCCCATTGGCAGCAGGGCGGGATTTCAGGCAGAAGGGAGTGTATTATCCTCCCCTGCAAGCTGCGGACAATGAGAGAAGGGAGGAGCCGAGTGGTCTGCATCCACCTATAAATACGATCAGTCGTGCCGTGTAGCCACGCCCTCTGAAGACGTGAAGCCTATCACGAAACGCGTCAGGGCGTGGCTACACGACAAATCGTACAGACGGAGCAAGTTACACCTGGGACACATCAGCTAGAGATGGAGCGGAGATGCTAGGCTAACTGAGTGAGCTGTAACATTGCAACCGATGTGCACACCACTGTTTTTATACTTGTAAGCATAACTTTTAAGCGGGGGTATTTTATACTTTATACTTAAGACAGTATTACACTATGTCCTCTCCCTCTATATTTATTTTCACATGACCGTTCACGCTGCACACACGCACTTAACCCCATCTACATCCATTGGGAGGAGAAACACTGCTGCTGAGCTGAGCTGAGCTGAACTTCATAGGAGGGAGACTCCAATATCTGAAGGCACTTAACACCATGTCAATCTGGTGAGTACAAAACCTTGAGGGGGACTACAAGTGAAGGAAAACCTGGATTTGTTTTTACAATCAATTTCAAGATCTTTTCCCTATAAAGAATATTATAGACATATAGACTGTGTTTTCAAAAAAAGCACCCACTTGACATCACTTGTGGATTATTATGTCATATACACATATATATATAATTTATATTGTATTACTTTTTTATTTCATGTGTAACAGCAGTTTTAATATTGTTCTTAACCGCTTCAATACTAGGCTTTTATACCACCTCCATACCGGGCCTATTCTGACACTTCTCTCCTACATGTAATAATCATCATTCTTTTGCTAGAAAATTACACAGTACCCCCAAACATTATATATGGTTTTTTTTTAGCAGACACCCTAGGGAATAAAATGGCGGTCATTCCAAAGTTTTATCTTGCAAGGTATTTACGCAATTATTTTTCAAACGCCTTTTTTTTGTAAAAAAATTGTTTTATGAATTAAAAAAATAACAAAACAGTAAAGTTAGCCCAATTTTTTTGTATTATGTGAAAGATTATGTTACACCGAGTAAATAGAGACCCAACATGTCACGCTTTAATTATGCGCACAAATGGCGCCAAACTTCGGTACTTAAAAATCTCCATAGGCAACGCTTTATTTATTTTTTACAGGTTACAGTTTAGATTTACAGAGGAGATCTAGTGCTAGATTAGTTGCTGGCACTCTAACGCACGCGGCGATACCTCACATGTGTGGTTTAAACGGCGTTAACATATGTCGGCGGGACTTGCGCGTGCGTTCGCTTCTGCACGCGAGCTATCGGGGACAGGGGCGTTTTAATTTTTTTTTTTAACTTTTATTATTTTTTTTTACTTATTTTTTATTTTTTTTTACACTTTTTTTCATTTTTTTTTCCACTTTTATTCCTATTACAAGGAATGTAAACATCCCTTGTAATAGGAAATGTGTGTGACAGGTCCTCTTTATGGAGAGATGTGGGGTCAATAAGACCTCACATCTCACCTCCAGGCTGGAAACCATGAGATCGGTGAAAAAAAATTCACCGATCTCATGAATGGTGACTTACAGCCGCAATTGTGGCTTTGTTTACATACGGGGACCCGGGCGTGACGTCATCAGATCGCGCCCGGGTCCTCCGACGGTCATAGAGTTGACTGGTGACCATCTGGTCACCAGTCATCTCTATGCTTCCTGCCACCGCCGACGATTCCTTCTCCGGGCCCCCGAAGGTACAGGTAAGCCCGGAGAAGCACCGGATGGCGGCGGGAGGGGGGGGATGTCCCCTCCCGCGGCCTGTAAGAACGATCAAGCGGCGGAACCGCCGCTATGATCGTTCTTACATTGTGAAGAATCGCCGGCTGAAGAAGAGGATATCTGGATGATGCCTCTGGCTGCAGGCATCATCCAGATATTCGCCTGCAATACCCAGGCCGTCAATTGACGGCCACTTAGGATGGTAAATCCCATCCCAGGCCGTCAATTGTATATGGCTGGGTATTGAAGTGGTTAACATTTGAGGTTAGCTACCATTTTAAGGATAGGAGGTCCTGGTGGATGTTTGCACCTCACAAAAGCAGAGTTTGAACTTCTGCGTTCAATTGATATAAAATCATATAGCGCTGTTAATGCCTCATAGAGACATACTTTTTTACACATACTTTTCTTATTATAATAGCTGCTTTTCTGCATATATATTTCTATAACCTATTAAATTAGAAGACCTGTTCATTGAGTGCTAGGACCAGCCTCTATCTTAGGATATATCCTGGTATATTTTTCTGTGGTTGTTCAATAGGTCATGTCTTCGCTTGTTTGTCTCTGGCTTTCCTACAGCAGGGTCTGCGGGCGCACGTCAGCTCTGGGCCACATCCTGTCTTGCCAGGCACAAGGTTGCTGGGTGCTTCCTGCCCAGGTTCACAATTCTTTCTCCACCTCAGAGCACGTTCACTCTGGACAGGTGGTGGTGTCAAGTGTGTGGCTTATCGTTTTGGCTAATTATGCGTCATGGTGTTTTTTCGCAGGTGGATTAAGCTGTGTCTGCTACAGCAAGGTGTGTCTGTTTTGCATTTCAAGGGGGTTAGTTAGGGTTTACATAATCGGATCTGTCACCTCTTCATAGATAAAAGCTTCTGGAGGTACATGCTTTATGTGACAGTCACTTTAAGCTAAATTGCTCTCTACTGAAAACTGCAATTGTCTCACAATAGGTCCAAGGCAGTCATAAAGGTAAAAATTTGCATGAAGCTTGTGAGACAATGGGGAATAATTTGCTAAAGGCAAATCCACCCTGCACTATTTGTGCACTTGGAAGTGCAGTTGCTGTAGATCTGAGGGGAACATGTGAAATGAGGGGAATCTCTGCTGGTTTTATCATCCAATTATGTGCAAGCTAAAATTCATTTTTTTATTTTCCTTGCATGTCCCCCCTCAGATCTACAGCGACTGCACTTGGAAGTGCACAGTGTATTTTCCTTTAGTAAATAAACCCCAATGGCAACCTACGTCAATTTTTTTTAGCGCATTGCCAGATTTTCTTTTTCCAAACCAATCTAGTGACATCACAAGTCCTTTTCAACCTCTTCTTCCTCTGGTGGTCGGAGAATCCCAGGTGTTAGGCCCCATGCACACGAGACGCTGGTAAACTCGAGTTCAGAGGCGTTTGGGCATTTTTTTCAACTGCCCCTGAACACATTAAGGCTGCATTCACACCTAGGTGACAAGATACGCCGCGTACGCGGCTTATCTTGCCGCCTGTAGATGACATTTTTTTTTCTTTAACATTGCGGTTTATGAGCGAACGCCAATGTCGCCTGAAAAAAGGGTCCAGGACTTTTTTTCAGGCGACAGGCGTGGAGATGTGAACAGTCTCCATAGACCGCAATGTTATTTCACATCTCGAGCGACAAGCGCGTCGGGCGTCCAGCGTTTTGTCGCTCAGATGTGAATGGAGCCTAAGGCCCCATGCACACCAGAAGCAAATGCAAACACTTTTGAACTCACGTTTTCAAAGGCAAAAACCGGCGTTTAAAACGCCCGTTTTTGCCGCGAATTTTGCGGCGATTTACCGCGTTTTGCGGCTATCAGCATTTATAGCACAGACATTGTAGACCCTCCCAAAGCTCTGAAAGCTATATATTTTTAACTATTTCTGCCATTTTCAACAGAGAGAGCAGCAGCAGCAGCAGACTTTCGTATGCAGACTTGCATACTTTCATTTGATTCTTCTTTTTTGAAATGGATCCCATATTGAATATATGCCAAGAAATTGTCCATACGTTGCTCTTGCTGAGGATTCAACGCCATCGCAAACTACACGAGAGATCTGTTGGCAGAGCTCATCACTATTGGACCCATCCGTTAATGGCACAGAGATTTTCAGTTGGCTATTTTACCAATATGTATGTCCAGCTGCGTACTTATCCAGAGAAATTTTTCAATTTTCGAAATGTTTTGTATTTCCGAATTTGAAAATTCGAAATTTGAAAATTTGAAATTCGAAATTCGAAAAATTCGAATTTCGAAATTTCGAAAACTGAAAAATTCGAAAATCGAATCGAATTTTTCTAATTTCAAATTTTTCAATTTTCGTATTTCAGAATTTGAACAATTCTAAATTTGAAAATTTCGAAATATCAAAATTTCGAAAATTCTAAATTTCGAAAATTGAAAATTCGAAATTTTTGAAAATTCGAAATTTGAAAAATTCGAATTTCGAAATTTCGAAAACTGAAAAATTCGAAAATCGAATCAAATTTTTCTAATTTCAAATTTTTCAATTTTCGTATTTCAGAATTTGAACAATTCGAAATTTGAAAAATTCGAAATATCAAAATTTCGAAAATTCTAAATTCTAAATTTCGAAAATTGAAAATTTTGAAAATTCGAAATTTGAAAATTCGAAATTTGAAAAATTCGAAATTTGAAAAATTCGAAATTTGCCAGATATTGCCAGATATTCCTGCAGCTCCTTTAACCCCCTTAGCGGTAAACCAGAGCATGACTCGGGGTGGATTTTCAATGCAAAAATCGGTAACCCTGAGTCACGCTCGGGGTGGAAGTGCAGAGTGTGCAGCGCATGATGGCTTACCTTGTTCCAGGCAGGGTACTGTACTTACCTTGTCCCTGGATCCAGCGATGCATGCGCGCTGTGTGAGCTAGTGGCGTCCTCCATTCGATTCACACAGTGCCCGCACGCCACCGATCTCCGTTCCCTGCGACATTACAACGCACGGGACGGAGACCGGCGGCAAATTCAAAAATGTAAACAAACACATTACAAACAGTATATTGTAATCTTATAGATTACAGTACTGTATGTAAAAAATACACACCCCCCTTGTTCCTAGTGGTCTGCCCAGTGCAGTTTTTGAGATTATTAGCAGCCAAAAACTGCTTTACCACTCATATGCAGACGACACGCAAATGTATTTCCGCATTAGCAATAAAAACGATTATCACCTCAATCTAGAGACATAGTTACATAGTTACATAGTTACATAGTTAGTCAGGTTGAAAAAAGACACAAGTCCATCCAGTTCAACCATAAAAAAAAATAAAAATAAAACAAAGTAAAACACAGTACATCCTCCCATACACCCAACTCCATACCCACAGTTGATCCAGAGGAAGGCAAAAAACCCCAGCAGAGCGATGATCCAATTTGCTACTGGAGGGGAAAAAATTCCTTCCTGATCCCCCGAAAGGCAATCGGATTTACCCCGGATCAACTTTACCTACAAAACTTAGTACTCAGTTATATTATGTGCATTTAGGAAAGAATCCAGGCCTCTCTTAAAGCAATCTACTGAGCTGGCCAGAACCACCTCTGGAGGGAGTCTGTTCCACATTTTCACAGCTCTTACTGTGAAGAAACCTTTCCGTATTTGGAGGTGAAATCTCTTTTCCTCCAGACGTAAAGAGTGCCCCCTTGTCCTCAGTGTTGACCTTAAAGTGAATAACTCAACACCAAGTTCACTATATGGACCTCTTATGTATTTGTACATGTTGATCATATCCCCCCTTATTCTCCTCTTCTCAAGAGTGAATAAATTCAGTTCCTCTAATCTTTCCTCATAGCTGAGCTCCTCCATGCCTCTTATCAGTTTGGTTGCCCTTCTCTGCACTTTCTCCAGTTCTCCGATATCCTTTTTGAGAACTGGTGCCCAAAACTGGACTGCATATTCCAGATGAGGTCTTACTAATGATTTGTACAGGGGCAAAATGATATCTCTATCTCTGGAGTCCATACCTCTCTTAATACAAGAAAGGACTTTGCTCGCTTTGGAAACCGCAGCTTGGCATTGCATGCCATTATTGAGCTTATGATCAACTAAAACCCCCAGATCCTTCTCCACTACAGATCCCCCCAGTTGTACTCCCCCTAGCATGTATGATGCATGAATATTCTTAGCCCCCAAGTGCATAACTTTACATTTATCAACATTAAACCTCATCTGCCACTTAGTCGCCCAATTAGACAGAGCATTGAGGTCGGCTTGTAAATTGGAGACATCCTGCAAGGACATTATTCCACTGCATAGCTTGGTGTCATCTGCAAAAACAGAAATGTTACTTTTGATCTCAGACCCAATATCATTTATAAATATATTGAAAAGTAAGGGACCCAACACTGAACCTTGGGGTACACCACTGATAACCTTGGACCATTCAGAGTAAGAATCATTAACCACAACTCTCTGAATTCTGTCTTTCAGCCAGTTTTCTATCCATTTACAAACTGATATATCTAATCCTGTAGACCTTACCTTACACATGAGCCGTGTGTGGGGGACTGTATCGAACGCTTTTGCAAAATCCAAGTATACCACGTCCACTGCCACGCCTCTGTCCAGGGTTTTACTTACCTCTTCATAAAAGGAAATCAGGTTTGTCTGACAACTTCTGTCCTTCATGAATCCATGCTGTCTGCTGCTTAAATAGTTTGTTTCCAGCAAGAACTCATCCACGTGGTCTTTTATTAAACGTTCCAGTATCTTTCCAACTATAGAAGTTAAACTAACAGGTCTATAGTTACTAGGTAAAGACTTTGTTCCCTTTTTAAATATGGGCACCACATTGGCTTTATGCCAATCCAGTGGTACTATTCCAGTCATTAATGAGTCCCTAAATATTAGATACAGTGGCTTTGAAATTTCAGAGCTCAATTCTTTTAGGATCCGTGGGTGGATGCCATCTGGTCCAGGTGCTTTATCCACCTTTATTCTGTCTAAATATTTCTGGACCATATCACTTTTGAGCCATTGTGGATTTGGGGCTGTGTCACTCCCACCCCCTATATCGACATGAGCTCCCCCATTCTCCATTGTATACACAGAGCTGAAGAAAGCATTTAATAAATTTGCCTTCTCTATGTCCTCAGTCACCCACTCTAGATTATTTTGTAAAGGGCCTACATGCTCAGACTTGACCTTTTTACTATTAATATATTTAAAGAATTTTTTGGGGTTTGTCCTACTATCTTTTGCAATCTGTCGTTCATTTTGAATTTTTGCATCCTTGATTTCCTTTTTACATATTCTATTATATTCTTTGTAACATTTAAACGACACTAGTGTTCCTTCATTTTTATATTTTTTAAAAGCTATTTTCTTATTGTTTATAGCTTTTTTAACTTTAACCGTGAGCCACATAGGTTTTATCTGTAGCCTTTTAAACTTATTGCCCATGGGAATATACTTTGCAGTGAGGTTCCAAAGAGTCTTTTTGAAGAATTCCCATTTCTGTTCTGTGTTCATCGGTGCCAATATTCCCTCCCAGTCCAAGCCCTGGAGAGCAGTCCTCATGCTTTGAAAATTTGCTCTCTTGAAATTAAGTGTTTTTATCTTTCCTGTATGTATTTCTTGCTTATAGTTTACATTAAATGAAATCATGTTATGATCACTGCTACCCAGGTGTTCCTTTATCTGAACATTAGTAATGAGCTCTGCATGGTTTGAGATTACCAGGTCCAACAGAGCATCATTCCTAGTTGGGGCCTCAATAAACTGGACCATAAAATTGTCCTGCAATAGGTTTTTAAATTTTTGTCCTTTAACTGTCCCAGAAATTCCATTATTCCAGTCAATTTCTGGGTAGTTAAAATCCCCCATTATTATCACCGTCCCTGCCCTTGCAGCCCTTTCCATCTGTGCAAGGAGCTGAGTCTCCACCTCCTCATTAACATTGGGTGGTCTATAACAAACTCCAATGATTAGCTTTGAACTACGCACATCTGTATGCAGTTCCACCCATAATGCTTCAACTTCATCACACTCTCCATCAACCAGGTCCTCTTTCACGCTTGCTTTGAGGTCACTTCTCACATAGAGACAGACCCCTCCACCTTTCCTTTTTACCCTGTCTTTCCGAAAGAGAGCATAGCCAGGAATATTAATAGCCCAGTCATGTGAGGATTGAAGCCAAGTTTCAGCAATACCGATTACATCATAGCTCTCCTCATGCACCAGAGCTTCCAACTCACCTGTTTTGCTTGGAAGGCTTCTGGCATTGGTGAACAAACACTTAAATGTATTGTTACATTTTTCGCTGGCGTTTTTCATATGATTCATATAATTTTTAGTAGTGCAAATGGCACTATAATTTCCAATGGCTGTTTGCAACATGGGAACTTTCTTGTCACCTGCCATAACCCCACCTCCATCTATCCCCATTCCACTCTCCATTAATGTCTGACCCCTAACTGACCTGTGTGCCCGATGTAATTCACGTTCACCCTCCCCCCTCAAGTCTAGTTTAAATACTCCTCCAGCATTCCCCTAAACCTCTCCCCCAGCACAGCAGACCCCCTTCCATTCAAGTGCAAACCATCTTTAGCATATAGGTTGCACCCCGATGAAAAGTCATCCCAGTGCTCTAGAAACCCAAATCCCTCCTTCCTACACCAGGTCTTTAGCCATGCATTCAGCTCTCTAATCTCCCCCTGCCTTTCCTGTGTTGCGCATGGCACAGGCAATATTTCAGAGAATATCACCTTGGAGGTCCTTCCCTTCATCTTGCAGCCTAGTTCTTTAAATTGATTCTTAAGGAGCCTCCACCTTCCATGTATACTGTCATTGGTTCCAACATGGACCAAGACAGCTGGGTCATGCCCAGCCCCTCCCAGTAATTTATCCACCCGGTCCACCACATGCCGAACCCTGGCACCAGGGAGACAGCAAACCATTCGGTTGAGGCGATCCTGGCGACAAATTCTTCTATCAGTCCTTCTGATTATAGAATCCCCTATTACCACCAACTGTCTAGGCCTACCTGCACTCCCCTCACCACTTCTACTAGATGGGTTGCTCTCCCGGCTGTTAGGGGTAGCAGTAACATCTAGGGCTGCCACCTCTGTGTTAGCCACCTCCACATCTTTACCCAACTTGGCAAATTTGTTTTGATGCACAAACACAGGATTGGCCTTCCTTGTCTGCAAGCCCCTTCCACTCCCTCTAACTACATTAACCCATCTTCCTATCTGATAATCCTGACTTGCCCCTCCACCCTCCACATTAACCCTACTGACCACCTGCTCAGCGAGCAGAGGACCCCTTTCAAGGTTGTCCTTTCCGCCCAGTGTTGCAACTTGTTCCTCCAGATCTCTAATGCGAGCTTCCAGAAGGGCAACCTGCTCACATCTGTCAAAGCGGTATCCATCCTGGAGCTGTTGCACCAATTTTGTATACATGTGACACACTGTGCACTGAGCAAAACCTTCAACCCTGCTAGCACACATTTCCCAGTTACAATATAATTACTTGTAGGAAGTTTAAGATGTTACTTACAGTTTAGAAGACTCCTGTCCTAACTTCTGTTTTCAACTCCTGTTTTTTAACTCTTCCCACTTGTGTTTAAAAATCACACTTCTGTTTAGAAAATCACATGTATGCCAGCACCATTAACTGGGAGCCAGCTCCTTATGGGAGTTTTGACTGAGACTTTTATACTCACCTCTTCACCTGTTTAAAATTAAACACTCCCCACTGATTAGCAGAGAAAAAAAAACCTGATCACAATTAAACACTTTCCTTAGCAGAGAGAAATAAAAACCTGTTTAAAAAGTGTCAGAGAAAAAAATGACACTTGCAAGCAGAAACAGTTAAAAGCAAACTCCTGTTTTTCAACTCTTCCCACTTGTGTTTAAAAATCACACTTCTGTTTAGAAAATCACATGTATGCCAGCACCATTAACTGGGAGCCTCTCTTTGATAGAGGACTGGATGACAAAGTTATCTTAAACTCAACGGAGCGAAAACAGAACTTCTCCTATTTCACGCCAAGCGTATGAATCAACCTTCAACAACCTGGACCCCCCAGCCCATTCTGGGCAAAATCATCACCCCTAGCGACAAAGTCAAAAGTCTTGGGGTCATCTTCGACTCCTACATGACAATGGACGCACAAATAGGGTCAGTAGTCAGCGGATCTCACCATCTGCTACACCTACTACGCAGACTTACTCCTTTTATTCCCAAGGAAGAATTGACGTTCGTGGTGGGAGCAGTTGTAAACTCAAGATTGGACTATGCAAATGCCCTTTACCTCGGACTCCCCAAGTACCAAATCGCTCGTCTACAAGTCGTTCAAAATACGGCCACCAGACTTGTGACTGGAAAAAGACCTTGGGAATCAATCTCACCTTCACTGAGAGTCCTTCACTGGTTGCCAGTAAAAGACAGAATTACTTTTAAAGCACTCTGTCTAACGCATAGATGTATCCATGGGAATGCTCCCCATTATCTATGCGAAAAAATAAAAGCTCATAACCCCAATCGCGTTCTGCGATCCACCAATCAAAATCTGCTACAGATACCGAAAGCCAATTACAAGTCCAAAGGAGAAAGAAGATTCGCGGTCCAAGGTCCCAGACTATGGAACGCTTTACCAACCAGCATTCAGTTGGAGGAGAATGATCAAGACTCATCTCTTTTGATACCAAAGGAGACAGGAACAACAAGCGCCCAGAGGCGATTAAGTTTGCATGTGCTGCGCTATATAAGTTTTCATTCATTCAGAGTAGTAAAAAAACGTGCGTAATTCGAAAGTACTCCAGTCTAATGCGAGATAGACAGGAGTAATCGCTCTGTGAATCTGGCCCCCTGTGTGTACGGGGCATAACAATGTTATTCAACCTACTTTGTGTTATCAAGGGACTAAACCCAACACCCTGAACTCCAAGAGAATGCATTGTAAGGCCCCATGCACACGAGAAGCAAATGCAAACACATCTGAACTCATGTTTTCAAAGGCAAAAACCGGCGTTTAAAATGCACGTTTTTGCCGCGAATTTCATTTGATTCTTCTTTTTTGAAATGGATCCCATATTGAATATATGCCAAGAAATTGCCCATACGTTGCTCTTGCTGAGGATTCAACGCCGTCGCAAACTACGCGAGAGATCCGTTGGCAGAGCTCATCACTATTGGACCCATCCGTTGATGGCACAGAGATTTTCAGTTGGCTATTTTACCAATATGTATGTCCAGCTGCGTAATTATCCAGAGACATTTTTTAAATTTTCGAATTTTTCAAATTTCGAATTTTTCACATTCTGAAGTACGAAAATTGAAAAATGTGTAATTCGAAAATTGAAACATTTCGAATTTCCAATTTTCGAAATTTCAAATTTTTCAATGTTCGAAATTTCGAATTTTCAAATTTCGAATTTTTCGAATTTTCAAATTTCGAATTTTTCGCATTTTTAAATTTTCAAATTTTAAATTTTCAAATTTCGAATTTTCGAATTTTTCTCATTTTCGAAATGTCGAATTTCGAAATCTTTCAAATTTCGAATTTTTAAAATTTCGAATTTTCAAATTTCGAATTTTCAAATTTCGAATTTTTCAATTTTTGATTTTTTCTAAATTTCGAATTTTTCAATTTTCAAATTTCGAATTGTTCAAATTCTGAAATACGAAAATTGAAAAATTTGAAATTAGAAAAATTCGATTCGATTTTCGAATTTTTCAGTTTTCGAAATTCGAATTTTTCGAATTTCGAATTTTCGAATTTTTTAAATTCGGAAATACAAAAATTGAAAAATTTGAACATTTTGAAATTCGAAATTTCGAAAATTGAAAAATTAGAAATTTTTCAATTTTCGAAATTTCGAATTTCAAAATGTTCAAATTTTTCAATTTTTGTATTTCCGAATTTAAAAAATTCGAAAATTCGAAATTCGAAAAATTCGAATTTCGAAAACTGAAAAATTCGAAAATCGAATCGAATTTTTCTAATTTCAAATTTTTCAATTTTCGTATTTCAGAATTTGAACAATTCGAAATTTGAAAATTGAAAAATTCGAAATTTAGAAAAAATCAAAAATTGAAAAATTCGAAATTTGAAAATTCGAAATTTGAAAATTCGAAATTTTAAAAATTCGAAATTTGAAAGATTTCGAAATTCGACATTTCGAAAATGAGAAAAATTCGAAAATTGAAAAATTCTAAATTTGATTGTCCACTTGCCATGTCACCTGCCACAAGTTGTGGATTTTCCACTTGCCACATCACCTGCCACATCACCTGTTCACATCACCTGCCACGTCACCTGCCACAAGTTGTGGATTGTCCACTGGCCACATCACCTGTCACGTTAACTGGCCACTTCACCTGCCACAAGTTGTGGATTGTCCACTTGCCACATAACCTGGCCATGTCACCACAAGTTGTGGATTGTCCGCGAAACGCTTCTGTCGAATTTCGACATTTTTCAAATTTCGAATTTTCAAATTTTGAATTTTTAAATTTTCAATTTTCGAATTTTTCTAAATTTCAAATTTTTAAATTTTCGAAATTTAGAATTTCGAATTGTGAAATTTTCGATATTTTTAAATTCGAATTTTATAAATTCGATTTTTTAAAATTTCGAATTTTCAAATGTCGAATTTTTCAAATGTCGAATTTTTCAAATGTCGAATTTTTCAATTTTCGAATTTTTCAAATTTGGAATTTTCAAAATTTTCAGATTTCGAATTATTCAAATTTCGAATTGTTCAAATTCTGAAATACGAAAATTGAAACATTTGAAATTAGAAAAATTCGATTCGATTTTCGACTTTTTCAGTTTTCGAAATTCGAATTTTTCAAATTCGAATTTTTCAAATTTCGAATTTTCAAATTTTCGAATTTTTCAAATTCGGAAGTACGAAAATTGAAACATTTGAAATTAGAAACATTTCGAATTTTCGGAATTTCGAATTTTTCAATTTTCGAAATTTCGATTTTCGAATTTTCCAGTTTTCGAAATTTCGATTTTCGAATTTTTCGAATTTCGAATTTTCGAATTTTTCAAATTCGGAAATACAAAAAATTTCGGAAAATTCAAAATTTCGAAATTGAAAAATTCGAAATTTGAAAAATTCGAAATTTGTAAATTTTTCAATTTTCGTATTTCAGAATTTTAACAATTCGAAATTTGAAAAATTCGAAATTTGAAAATTCGAAATATCAAAATTTCGAAATTCTAAATTTCGAAAATTGACAATTTTGAAAATTCGAAATTTGAAAAATTCGAAATTTGAAAGATTTCGAAAAGATTACGAAGAAAAACTTCCAAGCCCAGCTACATTTTGCAAAAACACATCTAAAGTCTCCCAAAAGCATGTGGGAAAATTTGTTCTGGTCTGATGAAACCAAGGTTGAACTTTTCTGGCTTTAATCCAAAAAGATAGGCACAAAACCATTGCACATTATAAAAGGAAAACCATACCCATAGTGAAGCATGGTGGTGGCAGCATCATGCTGGAATAGGGGCCTTAGTCAAGGTAGAGGGAATTATGAACAGTTCCAAATTCTAGTCAATATTGACACAAAACCTTCAGGCTTCCATTAGAAAGCCGAACATGAAGGCAAACTTTACCTTTCAGCATTAGAACGACCTAAAACATACATCCAAATCAACAAAGGAATGGCTAAACCAGGAGAAGAGGAAAGTTTTGGAATGGCCTGAATTTGATTGAAAATCTGTGGGGTGATCTAAAGAGGGCTGTGCACAGGAGATGCCCTCGCAGTCTGACTGTCGGCAAGAAGCACTTGTTTTTGTACTCCTCACCTGGTTGCCACCACACACACTTGACAGTATCTGAACCAAATAAGTTTACCTTGGTCTCATCAAACCACAGGACATGGTTCCAGTAAGCCATGACCTTAGTCTGCTTGTCTTCAGCAAACTGTTTGCAGGCTTTCTTGTGCATCATCTTCAAAAGAGACTTCCTTCTGGGATGACAGCCATGCAGACCAATTTGATGCAGTATGGAGGATATGGTCTGAGCACTGACAGGCTGCCCCCCCACTCCTTCAAGCTCTGAAGTGCCATGTTGCACTTCCCTTGACCAGTTTGAGAGAGTGAGAGAGATAACATCAAATTTAGCATACCTGCTCCCTATTTACACCTGAGACCTTGTAACACTAACGAGTCGCATAACACCTGGGAGGGAAAATGGCTAATTCAGATTGCCTGATAAAGGTCCAATTTTTTGCGCTTGAGCACATTCCTCAGGACCCATTTATAACTGTTTTATGGGGGAGAAACTATGTTGCTGGATAGTTGTAATTACATTTTTTTGCAATCCGACTTTATTTATTTTATCAGCCACATGGGAGTGTTTTTTTGTTTTCATAATTATTAGGGATTTTGGCTTTTTTTTTTGTGTTTGGTTCTATCACTTGTTTTGCCTTGGAGTCCCTGGGTTGATTTTTGATTTTCACACTTCCTTCCGTCTCAGTGGTTGGAGGTGGGTGGGGTTGGCTTTGAATCCTGCCTCTGCTTTTGTGTAAGAGCCATGCATGTAAGAACATCGGTGCTACCATCATGGAGGTGACCTCGCGGCCCAAGAAAAATTTACAATTTTTTTCTAATTAGCTGGTTTCTCCTTTCAGATATGAGTGTCTAATTCTCCTGAGGAAGTGGGTGTTGTCTCGTAAAATGCACCGAGATACAACGTACTTCAAGTATTTCATTCCTATCAGTCCTATTGTTGCTCATGCAAATATCATTTTTTTTATGTGCATTCTTGCTTAAGTGTTCTAAGATTTTAGACTGTTTCTTGAATAAAATAGTAATTTTTAATAATTCAATGTGTCTCTCAAAGTCCCTTGGGTATTGCTGTTTTGTATTATAATCTACAAATAATAAACATTTTTCACACATCAACAATACTTGTACTGCAACTATAATAACATACTATAAAGCATGTGCAAATAATAAAACAATTGTTTCTAACAGTGTGTAATATGCTAGAGATGTTGAAATGCATGGAGGATTCATTGCAAAATGGGCATTAAAGGTGAACTTGCCCTGTTATGCAGTGTAAGAAGGAGGGACCTTCTGGAAGGGTTTTTAAAAGGAGGCATAACATCCCTGGAGCAGTGCTGGAGAGCTGCAAGTCGGGACAGGGGTCTATGTGAGCCAGAATCATAATATTCTGCTTGGTAAGGCAATATACTGTATGAAATGGTAAATCTTTTGCAATTGCAGTATCCCTGAAAAACAACTGGTACTGCCAGTGACATGTTGAGACGGACAATCTGCTATGATCAAGGACCCTGGGTGGCTTTGTTTGATCTGCAGGTACATGTAAGGTACATGTACATATCAAGCAGGCTCACTGTTGAGTCAACACAGTCTATGGGACTAAGCACGTCGCAAACAGCAGGTGGAGGAGTGAATCAGATAAGGAATACGTTGAGTGTGCTAGCTGGAGCTGGGAGTGTGAAGAACTGGCAGTTAAATGGACATCAGGACAGGGCTTACTGTCCCACAGCAGTGGATCACTTGGGAGCTTTAAAACATTCCACATACAGACTTTGCAGCATCTGGATTATTTTATTTTTTACATAACCATGAGTTGCTGATACCTAATAAGGAGACAAACTGGGCTTTTGATCACACCGGTTTTAAAGCTGGTAGCTCCCTATAAATCTTGAAAAAGACCAGGGACCGAAAAGTGCACAGACTGAAATGGATCTGTCCTTATCAAGCATTGGTATGCTTTTTTTTCTGCATGGTTTAAGAAATGCTTTATTATGTTTAAATAAGATGTTTTAATTTTATCAAGATGTCTTGGCCAATGGTATCTTGCATGCTTATTACTGTTTGGTTTGAAATGTATTGTCTTGTAGTGCTTGTGCTCCCTGTTAGAATCACTAAAACAGACTGGTTTTGTTTCATTGATAGAAGCTGGAGTGGATGTCGCAGGACCTTAAAACAGAACTATAGGCAAAATGTTTTTTGGTATGGATTTTGGCTAGAGTAAGGTAGGGTTATAACACCTGTCAGATTTGTTTGCCATCTGGGTCCCATTAGGGAGACTTCTCTTCACTTCCTGTCCCATAGTCACAACAGGAAAGGAGAGAAATAAAAACTTGTGTTCCCCTTGCAAGATTTCCTCTCTAATTCTTTTTTGGGGACAACATAAAATTTCGATATTTCTTTTACTTTTACTTTCAATGATATTGGTAAACAGGCAGGTAAGGCAGTACAATCAGCAGGCCCTGATGGCGTTTGCCCCAGGGTGCTTAGGGCATGTGCAGACCAGCTGGGGAGTGTTCTTCAATAGGTCTACGAAAGGTTCCTGTGTTGTGGAAGATGTCCTGTCTGGTCCCTGTGCCCAAGATACCACATCCTTGTGGCTCCAAGGATTATGGACCAGTGACTTTGACCTTCCACATCTTAAAGACCTTGGAGAGACTTATTTCATATCAGTCGATCCAGGGTTAGTAAATGTTTAGACCCTTTGCAGTTTGCATACCAGCCAAGACTTGGGGTTAAGAATGCTATAATTTTCATGTTAAATCACATGTATTCACACCTGGATAAGTCAGCAAGCACTGTGAGGATCATGTTTTTTTTTACTTCTCCAGTGCTTTTGATACTATCACAACACAAATCACTAAAGTATGTAGCACTACCCCCTCAGCAGCCGCTGATTGATTTGGGATCGGCGTATTAAGTTACCTCTGTATGTTGTCTAGGGGTGATTGCAGTGAGCAGAGCAATAAGAAAATGTCCAAACCTGCCGCTGAAGTTTTCTTAATGCTTTATTTCCTGGTCCAACACGACCAACATCAACATGGTAGAGAGAAAAGGTTGATGAAAGGAGAGAACGTTGCGGTATCAGGCTTTGGATGAAGAGAAAGCAGTCGTAGAACAGTTCGTCACCACTCCAGCCAGAGTGGGTAGAGTGCCTCCATACAGACTTCTGCCACAAGCCTGGCAGCTGGAGCGTCACTTAACCACTTCCCGCCCAGTCAATAGGAGATTGACGTCCGGGAAGTGGTTATGAAATCGTGACTGGACGTTCACCAACGTCCTACAGGATTTCATGCCGCATGCGCCCGCGGGGGCGCGCAGCGCGGCGATCGCTGATGCGGGGTGTCAGACTGACACCCTGCATCTTCGATCTCGGTAACAAGTCTCCGGCGGAGGCTCGCTACCACGTGATCAGCCGTGTCCAATCACTGCTGATCACGATGTAAACAGGAAGAGCCGTAGGTGGCTCTTCCTCACTCGCGTCTGACAGACGCGAGTACAGGAGAGCCGATCGGCGGCTCTCCTGACAGGGGGGGTTCGCGCTGATTGTTTATCAGCGCAGCCCCCCCTCGGATGCCCACACTAGACCACCAGGTAATGCCCACACTGGCAGGATAGAAAAAAAAAGTCAAAAAATAAATAAAAATAAGAATTAAAAAAAAAAAACATACAAGTAAAAAAAAAGAAAGATGCCAGTTAGTGCCCACACATGTGCACTGACTGGCAACAGAGCCACCCCTCAAAGTCCATCAGTGCCACCCCACAATGTCCTTCAGTGCCACCCCTCAGTGCCAATCCATGCCCAGTGCCCACCTATCAGTGCCCATCTGTGCCACCCATAAGTACCCATCAGTGCCACCCATAAGTGCCACCCATGAGTGCCCAGTGCTCCTGCCTATGAGTGCCCATCAGTGCCACCTATGAGTGCCCATCAGTGCCACCTATGAGTGCCCATCAGTGCCACCTATGAGTGCCCATCAGTGCCGCATACCAGCGCCGCCTATCAGTGCCCAGTGCCACCTCTTCGGTGCCCATCAGTACTACCTCATTGGTGTCCATCAGTGCCGCCATATAAGTGCCCGTAATTGAAAGAGAAAACATACTTTATTTACAAAAAAGTTAACAAAAAAATATAAAAAAAATTCTTCTAAATTTTCAGTCTTTTATTAGTTGTTGCGCAAAAAATAAAAACTGCAGAGGTGATCAAATACCACCAAAAGAAAGCTCTATTTGTGGGGAAAAAAGGACGCCAATTTTGTTTGGGTACAGTGTAGCTGAAAATTGGCTTGGGAGGGAAGGTGCGTAAGTGCCTGGTATGGAAGTGGTTAAGGTTGCTGGGAGGAACAAGTCTCTCTCACTGACTTGGCTCTAGTTGAATTTAGCGTTTTAAGATGAAGACCTCTGCCACAGGCCCAATGTTGGACTGTAGAGCGAATCCTCCCAGAAAGTTCTCTTTTCAGTAGGGGTCACCAGTTGACAGTCTATGGTTATCTGTCAGTTCCTGGCAACCAGATCCCCGATGGTACGTTCAAGCCCTTTTGGATCACCAGCCTCCGGGTTCTCCTCAAGCCGATTCCCCACCGAACAGCACCCAGCTTAGGATCTCTTCAGTAGAAGTGGAGCCTCCAGCAAGTCGCTAGGGCCCCATTCAGCATCAGCAAGGAAACTCTGCATAGGATGTGACCCCGGCCTGGTAGGCCATATCGCTGGGGTCTCTTGGCTGCGCACACCCTAAAAACCCCAACAAATGGCGTCTGCCACAGATATACCCCTCCCCAGCATGCTCTGCGAGTGAAAACTCCTCCAATTGGCTGCTGTGGAAAAGTGTCTCTGCCTAAATCCCTCTGGTGCCACCTGCCACCCAGAGATGGAACTGCATCTCTGGAGCACAGAATAACCCACAGGACAATTTAGGGCTGACAGCAGCCCAATTTAGCAAAATTAGGACTGGGAGCAACATAACTCTCCCACTAACTTTAGCGTAGCGCCTTTTCTGAAAGAAAGGGGGTGCTACAATTAGGTGAGTCAGCACTCCACTGGCCAGGGATAGACTGAGATCAAAATTTGGCCCTGGACTTTATCCAGACCGGCCCACTTTATGTTTGCAAACAAGAACAAAAACAGTATACAAACTATACGCAATTGTGCAAAAAAACATAAGTAGCATAACAAAAGGAGTCCTCACTCACCTCTATTGTTTCACTTATTCTCCTCTGTATTTTCCTCATTCTTCTCACATCACTGCATGAAATGGAGGGCGAGCTGCGCAGCCATTACTTTGACAGGCTGTCACTGAAACCGGCCCACTGAGCCATCGGCCCACCGGGAAACTCCCTGTAGTCCCTATGGCCAGTCCATGCCTGCCACTGGCTGACAAATAGTGATTTAGGAAAACCATAGTAGATACTGTATATGCAGGAGAGTGGTAAGCTTGATAGAATAGACATGTGCAGTCACCAGCAGCTCCTCAATGGGTATGGGGTCCCCTCAAGACATGTAAACAATAAAGGAGGGTACCAGATCAGTTTATGTCAAATTGTGGTTTATGTTTGACATATACTGATCTTTTGATATGATCAGGCTGGATCTTTTGGACGAGTAGCTAGCAGCGATACAGGTTGATGTTTCCCTTGTGTCATGGATTATAGACTACCTGACAGGAAAACCGCATCATGTGCATTTGCAAAATTGTGTCATAGGGTGATCAGCAATATTGGGGTTCCACAGGGGACAGTTCTTTCTCCCTTTCTCTTTACTGTCTACACCACTGATTTCAGCTACCAGACTGTCTTACCGTCTTCAGAAGTTTTCTGATGACTCTACGGGATGTATCAGGAATGGGGAAGAGACTAGGACTGTAGTTGACAACTTTGTCACATGGTGTGAGGTTAATCGTCATCTGTATCTAAATATGACAAAGACAAAGGAGCTTATGAGTGAGCTTTATGAGTGAGCATAAAGGGATTCAGACACCACATCCCAGTTAACGTTGAATAAACGGAGAAGGGCAAGAGGTCACAGGCCTCGGGATTTTAACAGTGTCAAATAATTGAATGACCAAATAAACGATCATTACAAAAAAAATAAGAACATTTTATTACGGGGATTTATAATAAAAACATGAGACAGTACATATTCAGAGAGCCTACTTAATCCTAAACAGGTACATAAGGAGCCAGTACTCTCGACATGTTTCGCTCCGGATGGAGCTTCTTCAGGAGATGATTAAATGGTGTTTAATATGTAATAGAAGTAACGAGAAAATATGAGTGCACATGTAAATGCTTGAAGAACATATATATATATATCGTTTTAATTTACAAAGAGAAAGTTCAATGACAAATGATTTAACAGAAAACAAGTCAGTCAAGAAAAAATTACATAATTATAGATTGTTGCATATGTAGCAAATTACAAAAGCTGAAAACCATGATCAGAGTCTTACCAGGTAGCAAAAATAGGAAAACTGGATTACTTTAAAATATACACATGGAGGAGATGTACGGAAAGATGCGCCACAAAAAAATCCCCCAGCAATTCCCTAAAAGAAAAGGGTGCCTCACATTACCCTGCAGATGAGAAAAAGAAGGTAGATACAATATATATTAAATCTCTTATAAAGAGATATATTATGCATAGCACTGGGTAAACAAAAGTTACCTTAAAGTGTCATATGTAGTTGAATCAATATTTGATGTTAAAATAGTGTGTGTGATGATTCAAATCCTGAATCCTATCTATACAGCGAAAGCTCAAAACAGCTAGAGGGTAACTGCAATGTTTATCCACAGTCAAAATGGTGAGTAAAAACCTATAATAGCAGAAATATAGAACATCAAAAAAGGGGTCTTTGCAGCAACTGCTGCAGCTCAAATTGAAGATGGATAGAAAAGACATACCTATAAGGGCAATCCCAAAGTAACTTCCCGAGATGGAGCATAAGCGATGTGATCTCTGCTCATGCTGCACAGGAATGGCAGAAAGTAGCGGCTGCAAACGCTGGTTTTAACTCATCCCAGACGCCGCGTCTGACGGCATCGCCACGTGGTGGGCGCTTTTAGAGAAGGGAGGCGTGGCGAACGACGTGCCACCAACCCAATGGGAAGGGCAATAGGCAATATTGCAGACCAGAAGAGGCTGCAAGGGCCATATTTGTAAATCCCATATGCCAGTACCACGCCGTGATGGTGCACATGTAAAGGTCAGCTGGGCCGGAAATGTAAATATGTAGATACATACACTAAGGCCGCGTAAACACGATCAGACATGTCCGATGAAACATGTCCGACGGACCGTTTTCATCGGACCACGCTGAAGTGGTCTGTTGGTCTGATGTGCGTACACACCATCAGACCAAAATCCCCTCGGACCAGAACACGGTGACGTAGAACACTACGACGTGATGAAAAAACTAAGTTCAATGCTTCTAAGCATGCGTCAACTTGATTCTGAGCATGCGCGGGATTTTGGTCTGATGATTTCGTGTACTAACCATCCAACATGTCCGACGGACCAGTTTCAGCGGACATGTTCGATCGTGTGTACGCGGCCTAACGATCCCAGGAGACTTTAAGGCCTCGTACACACGAGGGGATATGTCCGCTGAAAACGGTCCGATGGACCGTTTCAGCAGACATCTCCGCTCGTGTGTATGGGCTAGCGGACAGATTTCTCCACCCGACAGATTTCAAAGCATGCTTTGAAATCTATCCGGTGGGAATCTGTCCGCCCGACATGTCTGCTGGTTAGTACACTTACCAGCAGACATGTCGTCCCCCACCCCCGCCGCCGCCGAATGGATTCGGCGCATGCGCGGAAGTGTTTTACTTCCTGGTGCGGTGACGTGGCGGTGACGTGGCGGCGTCAACATCACCGCCACGTCACCGCGCCGTCCGGCGGCGGGGAATTTGATCCGATGGTGTGTACACGCCATCGGATCAAACTCCCGATCGGACATATCCGATGGAAATGGTCCGCGGACCGTTTTCATCGGATATGTCCGATAGTGTGTACGAGGCCTAAGAGTGGTAAAATACACCTATAACCATTGGAAAACACAGATAAAGACAGCACTCCCAAAACAGGGCTGAAAGACACTGAGCTATTGATTAAAGCTCATGTCTGACTGCCAGGGGCGTCCCTGTAGGAGTAAGTGGAGGACCCAAACAAGAACAAGGGAGGAGGGGAAAAAGGATGGAAAAAAGGGAGGGTCGCATTTAAAACAGACATATCCATTTGACCTGCTACTGTTGTGTCCTTTGACCTTCAGTCTACTATCATATAATTGTTTTGGCTTTATTATGGAGGATATTTCTCTTTTAAATGTGACCCTCCCTTTTTTACATCCGTTTTCCCCGTCCTCCCCTGTTCTTGTTTGGGTCCTCCATTTACTCCTGCACAGACGCCCCGGCAGTCAGACATGAGCTTTAATCAATAGCTCAGTGTCTTTCAGCCCTGTGTTGGGAGTGATGTCTTCATCGGTGTTTCCCAATGGTTACAAGTGTATTTTCCCACCCTTAAAGTCTCCTGGGATCGTTAGTGTATATATCTACATATTTCCATTTCCGGCCCAGCTGACCTTTAATCCTCTTGCACATGCGCACCATCAAGGTGTGGTACTGGCATATGGGATTTACAAATATGGCCCTTGCAGCCTCTTCCGGTTTGCAATATTGTCCATTGCCCTTCCCATTGGGTTGGTGGCGGCCGATCGCCACACCTCCCTTCTCTGAAAGCGTCCGCCACGTGGTGATGATGTCAGACGTCGCCCCATCTGGGATGAGTTAAAACAGGCGTTTGCAGCCGCTACTTTCTACTTCTACTTTGAGCAGAGATCACATTGCATACCCCCCTTCTCTGGAAGTTACTTTGGGATTGCCCTTATAGGTATGTCTTTTCTATCCATCTTCAATTTGAGCTGCAGCAGTTGCTGCAAAGACCCCTTTTTCATTGCAGTTACCCTCTAGCTGTTTTGAGCTTTCGCTGTATGGATAGGATTCAGGATTTAGGATTTGAATCTCCACACACACTTTTTTTTATATTTAAGCGTTTTATTTGGGTAAGTACTGTACATACAGAGAATAAACATCCATTACTCAATACTATACAAACAATATCTTAATGGCTCACACTTTCCATTTCGAGTAAATTTAACCTTTCATTGCATGGAAAAAATAAAAATTGTCATAATTGACTAATAATAGTAATAATAATAGTCTCCCCCGCTACTGGAGGGGAATATAGGAAGAGGAGAATTAGGGCAAGGAAAAGAAAAACCCATAAACCAACCTAGGTTCCTATCCTGGACCAGGTTTCACTCCTTATTTATCTAAGGCTCATCTTCCGGGTCTGGATAGGTTCCTTCTAGGCCGACAGTATCTCAATTCCCCAATCCTCTTTTAGCCCCACCATGTAACTATAGCTTAAATCAGGCATCCTCAAACTACGGCCCTCCAGCTGTTGCGGAACTACAAATCCCATGAGGCATTGTGAAACTCTGACATTCACAGACATGACTGAGCATGATGGGAAATGTAGTTCCTAAACAACTGGAGGGCCATAGTTTGAGGACCCCTGGCTTAAATACTCTATCTTGCCTGTACTCCCTTCCTATATCTATTCCTATGTAATGACCCCTTGTGTTCTATTTAGAATACCTACCCCATTTTGACCCTGGTCACCTCACTTCTTGTTCTTCTGTCTGTAACTACACCCAGTAATGCGACACTTTCTCCCTGGTGTGGAATAAGCCTCTTGAGGGGCCGAGCAGGAGTGTCAGGACGCTCTCTACTTTGTAGATAGAGAAAGGAGCTGTGTGTTAGTGAGCGTCCTGACACTCCTTCACACCCCCTCCCCCCTCAAGAGGCTTTCTCCACACCAGGGATAAAGCCTTGCGTTACTGTATGGAGTTACAGACATAAGAACAGGAAGTGAGGATTTCTCAGAAGAAATAAGGACATTTAAAAGCAAAATGAAAGGATGAGGTAAGTGATAGAGGACTGCACTAAGGTAAAGGAAGCTATTTAGGGATTTTTTTTTTTAACCTTTACAACCCCTTTAAGGACCATGCCTGTTTTTTTTAATTACTTAGAACCCCAAACATTATATATTTTTTTCTAACACCCTAGAGAATAAAATAGCGTTCATTGCAATACTTTTTGTCAAACCGTATTTGTGCAGCGGTCTTACAAGCGCACTTTTTTTGGAAAAAAAATCACTTTTTTTAATTAAAAAATAAGACAACAGTAGAATTAGCCGAATTTTCTTTATATTGTGAAAGATAATGTTACGCTGAGTAAAATGATACCCAACAAGGGGATGGCGTGCACGTGAGGACGTGATGCGCTGCGAGGTGGGTGGGGCGGTGAGAACGTCTGCGAGACGCGGCTGAGCTCGGGAAGCTGGAACGAGGCTCCGCATCTCCGGAAAGCGTGTCAGCCACCCGGAGAAGCCGCGGAGGATCCTTAGCGGCCTCCCCAGGGACATCAGCGTAAGCGGACCCGGACCCGGAACCACCCGGCATGACATGGGGAAGACCGCGGCATAAATTGAGGAGGCCGCGCGGCGCGCGCCCGTAGCGAACATCGCCGGCCCTCCCAACCTCCATCAGGGCTGGCTCCCCCAGGGAATCCCTCAGCGGACACTCCAATATGGGAAGTACCCAAGCCTTTGCAACAGCGGGCCCCCCATTGTGACAAGCAGGTAGTATATGCAACGGATTATGAAGGTAAAAGCCTTTATTGTTGTCTGAAAAAATTGATCTTTAAGCTATGGAATCAAATGAGGTGGAATAATACTATACAGGAAGGGAGGAGGCACAGAAGGGGATGTATGGTATATTGTATTTTCATATAAGGACTGGTATCCACAACGGAAAAAAAAAAAAGGTCTGGCCCTGCTGCTATGATTGGGTAGTTAGGGAGGATTCTTCTGTAAGATGGCTTGATTGTCTCAAATAAACCCCAAAGTTGAGCCCCTCCACATGATGTTGTCAACATTGAACGCATGTCTGTAATATACTAAGAGCTAAGAAGTGTTCCTCTTTCCACAACGGTGTGTAACACAGAAGCTGTAGAGGTCAAGAACAGACGATCTCCACCTAAGAATAATAGATCGTATATGACTCTGACGGCAAAATTTCCAATGAATCTTTTTTTTCTGAGGTAGAATGGATGTTGTACTCTGGGCCGATCGAGCTGCAATGGAATAAATGTCAAGGGGCATAGAGGGTGATATGTAGTACCTGTTGGCTCCAGTCGGGACATGGGCCCTAAAACATTATGACAAAACAGCATTTGGCCCCGTTTCAATCAATAAACTGTCAGAGGGTGTTTTTTGATAGGATCGTGTGAGTGACTGGATGGTTCTTTGGGATCATACACAATCAAATTAAATTAACATCTTTAGGGAAAGGACTCACTTTCGGAGGATGTAATAGAGGCACAAGAAGATCTCTTGTTTTTTTCATCTCTTTCTTTTGCTGGCTTTCCTGTGGCCCACTAC
This sequence comes from Rana kukunoris, assembly GCA_029574335.1. Lineage (NCBI taxonomy): Eukaryota > Metazoa > Chordata > Amphibia > Anura > Ranidae > Rana > Rana kukunoris. Next base: position 43,551 of record JAJQKJ010002686.1, on the reverse strand, counting down.
TAGTGTGACTCTTTTGTTTGTTGAAGTGCACTTTGGACTAAAAAGTCTCAAAAGGGCATAGATATAAACAGGGCCAGGAGGGGTTGCATAAAGAGGTTACCGATAGGCAGTAAACCCCTACTCCTCTACGCCCCCTCGGAAAAAAGGAAAAAAAAAAAAAAGCTGAAAATCAAAAGTTTAGTCATAATCAGGGGAGGTGACTAGTAAAAAAAAAAAAAAACTCCAAGAAGAGACACTCTACTTCAGTAAGGTCTAAAATATTTTTTTTTAAACCTGGCTAAAGGACGCCCTATATGTGAGATAGGACCCCCCCCCCCCCAAAGAGGATAAGAACTAACCTCTGGGTACTAGGGTGAACCTGGTAAACCATAAGTGGTAAACCGGAAGCCATATAAGTATTACCAACAGTATCAAATAAGGGGAAAACCCAGACTCAGAGGTAGTAAGGAAGTAAATAAGTTGGCAACCTGGGGAAAAGAATCAGAAAAGTGAATAATAATATGTCCAGGATGTCAAGTAGATCAACAAAGGGAGGAACCCCAAAGACATCTGGAACTGTGGCAACATCAAGTACAATCCAACAATATATGTCTAAAGCAACAAGCTCTAGAAATATAGGATCCCCAAAATCCTCACAAGGGAAAACGGAGAAAAAAATGGATGAAAGAAAAGCCCAGAAACCAACCCAGGGGGATACATCGGGGGACTTAAGAGAGGACTCAAGAGAGGAAGAGACCAGAGAGGGGGACAGGGAGATAAGCAGAAGGGAGGAACAGAGACCCGAAGACCAAATTCCAACCATGGGGGACATGGAAAAGATGCTGATGCGACTTGAAAACGCAATTAAAGGAGAAATACATAGCTTAAAGACGGATCTTGGCCATCTTCTTTCAAGGGTAGAGACACTGGAGGAACAGCTGGATAAACAAAAACAAGAGTCAATCGAGTTAAAGGTACAAATCTCCCAGCTCCATCTTCAACAGCGAAACATACTTTACAAACTGGAAAATCAGGAAAATAGATCCAGAAGACAGAACTTGAGAGTTAGAGCCGTCCCAGAAGGAAAAGGGGAAGATCTGAGGAAAATAATCGGGACAATACTAAACCCAATACTGGGTAAAACCGCCGAAGACTCGATTAGAATCGAGAGAGTCCACCGGGTGGGAAGATTAAATAGAAGCGATACAGATCGGCCTCGGGAGGTTATTGTTAGATTTCATTTGTTTGAAGAGAAAGATGAAATATGGAAGAAACTGAGGGGACCCCCCCCCCTCACATACGAAGGGCCTCTGAGACGTTGGCTAGAAGGCGACTTTTAAAACCTCTTCTAGAACAACTATTGTCTAAGAAAATTACATATAACTGGAGATTTCCAGCGTGCTTGGTAGGCTGAAAAGATGGGAAATCAGCATTACTGCGATTCCCTGAAGATCTGTGCGAATTCTGCAAAAGATTAGACCTACAGATACCAGACCTACCTGGATGGGTTCAATAGGGGGGGACGGCAGCCTCTTTTTTGAAGGGGGAGGGGCGGGCCAGAACAACATGGAGCTTCCATTTCCCCAGAGAAGCTCAGCGCTCTTTATCTCTTTCTTTTTTTTCCCCTTCTAAGTCAGAAGGGGATTGTGAAAATAGGCCCCACCCCAGAGGGAGACTAGACCAAGGGATAAAATTGGTTTAGAGGCCTATTTCTGGCCAGGGGGGGAAGGGTTGGGGAGAGGGGGGGTTGGAAGAGGGAGGGGAAGGGGATGGAGGGGAGGGAGATACACCACACCAAAAAGATTGATAGAGAAAGTATATGAAATCAGGTCGAGGTTAAAATTTGAATCAAAGAGGAAGATCTCTGTAACGGAATGCACCGTGACAGACTGAGATATTCCTATGTCTAGGGTCACCTTATGTCAACTAGGACCATAGGGTGACAAAGAATCATAATTCATATGTTACAGAAGACATTAATAAGAGACATTAATAATAATTCATGTTTGCAGGATGTCTTCAAATACCAAAAGCGGTTAGCTTTTCAATCTGGGCACACATGATTTGGAAAGGTGTTAATTCAGGTCTACAAGACCAGAGTGAGTCATACCTTTGTATAATATGCTATTGAAATATCTTAAGGTGTTGGCTATTCACTGTAAAGACATTCCGTTGAAGGTGTTGATTGCACCCACTCTCACAAGACTCTGCCATTGTGTGATAAAGCTGTATAGATAACTTATTCAACTAGATGTCTGTGTTATTATTCAAGGTTAATTGAACCCTATTTAAGATGCGGTGCGGACTGGTCTACATGGTTAGCTTACCTGAATGCCTTTTAGAGTGTGATTGAAGCCCCCCATGGTGTGAAGGGGGGTGGAGATTGCATTTGTGTCCTGTAATTAACTGCATTATGCTTGAGACTGTATAAGAAGCTGAGAAAATACTAATAAATTGTCATATCTTTGGAAGCAAGAACGGAGCTCTGTCTCGTCTTATTCTGGGAAAGGATATGGATCGTGTATGCAATATTGTCGGAGTGTGTCAGATAAGCTTGTCGTGGTTGGATGGAAGGTCGTAAGCGGTGGTGACCGTTACAATCTCCAACACCAGATAATGCCGATAATAAAATGCGTTTCATATAACGTAAAAGGTTTAAATAGTCCCACAAAGAGACTTAAAGTTTTAAAGGAATTGAAGATAATTAAAACTGATGTAGCATATCTACAGGAGACCCATCTTACCATAGACTCGAACGCGAAATTAAACTCAATAGATTTCCCTGTATGGTACTATGGGGACACTGTCTCAAAACGTGCGAGGGGAGTAGCTATCGGGTTTGCCAAAGGAGTGAGATTCCGGTTAATCGATAGATTGACAGATCCCGAGGGGAGATTCCTTATACTAAAAGGGAAATTAGAGGAGACAGAATGCACCCTAGTAAACATTTACTCACCTAATAACCAACAGATAAAATTTCTAATCGATATCTTGGGAAAGAGAAGGGACTTTAAAAAGGTAGGGTTATACTGGGAGGAGACTTTAAGGCCTCGTACACACGAGGGGATATGTCCGCTGAAAACAGTCCGATGGACCGTTTCAGCAGACATCTCCGATCGTGTGTATGGGCTAGCGGACAGATTTGTCCACCCGACAGATTTCAAAGCATGCTTTGAAATCTATCGGGTGGGAATGTGTCCGCCCGACATGTCTGCTGGTTAGTACACTTACCAGCAGACATGTCGTCCCGCACCGCCGCCGCCCCGCCGCCGAATGGATTCGGCGCATGCGCGGAAGTGTTTTACTTCCTGGTGCGGTGACGTGGCGGCGTCAACGTCACCGCCGCGTCACCGCGCCGTCCGTCGGCAGGGAATTTGATCCGATGGTGTGTACGCGCCATCGGATCAAACTCCAGATCGGACATATCCGATGGAAATGGTCTGCGGACCGTTTTCATCGGATATGTCCGATCGTGTGTACGAGGCCTAACTTTTGTATGGACCCAAAGGTAGACAAGACAACTCAGACAGTAGGGACCAACATAAAACAACTAAGAAAACTAAAAAACAACCTGCATAGTAGTCAACTAGTAGACGCTTGGCGTGTGCTAAACCCGGCGACACGAGATTATACCTTCTATTCTCAGGTACACGGGTGCTACTCCCGGATCGACCATATCCTCGTTGACCACTACCTATTGTAGGAGGTGGTGAAAGCAACAATAGAGCCTATGACCATATCAGACCATGCCCCAATCAGTGTGTCCCTTAATATCTCAGGTAATCCAAGGCCACCCCAAACTTGGAGGCTCAATGAGGAATTACTAAAAGATGTAAATAGCCTTACCAGGGTTCAAAAGGAGTTAGAAGAATACTTTAAAATAAATGATACAAGTGACATATCCAAAGCCACATTATGGGATGCCCACAAGGCCTTAATTCGAGGCACGCTGATATCAGAAGGAGCAAGAAAGAAAAAAGAGAAACGGCTTCAAAAGGAGAAAATATTTAAGGAGATAGACAAGTTAGAACAAAAACATAAAAGAGGGGCTCAGCAACAAGATCTATATCAAGAATTAGTTAATAAACGTAACCAACTTAAAAATCTTTTATTTCAGGAAATCAAAAGAGATTTACAGATAATTGCAAAAGAAAGATATATGGGAGGCAATAAAACCAGTAAACACCTGGCAAGGTTGGTTCAGAAAAAGAAAGGAAGAAACTATATAGAAAAAATTAAAAACAACAAGGAAAGGAGGTGTATAAAACAAAAGATATAGCTGAAACTTTCCGAGTTTATTACGAAAATTTATACGCAGTTAAACAGAAAAACTGGGAAAACGAGGAGAAAAAAACCAAAACCTTAGATTTCCTGCAGGGGGCGGGACTCCCATCAGTAAATCCAATAGATGAATCAACTATGGATAGGCCGATCACAGAAAATGAAGTACAGCTAGCGCTATCTGGTACAGCATCGGGGAAAAGCCCTGGTCCCGATGGCTTTACCGCTCTCTATTATAAAAAACGTAAAGATATCCTCATACCTCGACTATGTCAATATTTTAATGGTCTAGGAAAGGACTATACCCCGAGTAGAGAAGCCGCCGAGGCTACAATAACCGTTATTCCAAAGGAGGGCAAGGATACTAGGATTTGCTCGAGCTATCGGCCAATATCTCTGCTAAATGCAGATCTAAAACTGTTCGCAAAGATACTGGCCGAGAGAATAAAACGCGAGATGGCGGGGCTGATACATCCCGACCAGACAGGTTTTATTCAGGGTCGAGAGGGAAGAGATAACGGGGTAAGGACCCCCCTCCTGATTCAGGAAATGAGGAGAAGTGGAGTCCCCAGTCTACTCCTGTCGATCGATGCAGAGAAAGCGTTCGATAGGGTAGACTGGGGATTTATGTTACAGACCTTGGAAACTATGGGATTTGGACGTAGGATGATGGGATGGATTGGAACTCTATATAAAGCCCCAACTGCTAGGATTAAAATAAATGGAGGTCCGTCTCAATACTTCTCAATGGAAAATGGTTTGAGACAAGGGTGCCCCCTTTCACCATTATTATTTGTGTTGTCCCTTGAACCCCTTCTATCTAGAATCCGCAAATGCCCTGAAATAAATGGAATTAAGGTGGGAAAAGAAGAGCATAAACTGGCCGCATTTGCAGACGACGTGCTCTTTTACCTGACCAATCCTAAAACCTCTGTCCCAAAATTATTAAATGTATGTAGCCAATATGGGGAAATCTCAAACTTTAAATTAAATATTAATAAAACGGAAATATTAAACGTTAGCACACCCAAGAAAGATATGCAAATCCTTAGATCAGAACATAAATTCCCATGGGTAAAAGAGCTCAAATACCTGGGCATCTATTTAGCGAGTACGGAAAAGAGAATCTATGAAATCAACTACAACCCCCTGATAGAAGAAATCAAAAAAGGAAATAACTAGAATAAAAAATAGACCAATTTCATGGTTTGGACGAATACATTTTTGTAAAATGGTGTTGATTCCAAAGATTCTATATAAGTTCCAGATGATCCCGATTAAGCTCCCAAAACAATTGATCCGTATTCTCCAAAAACTAATTATGAATTATACAGTGCAGAAAATAAGTATTTGAACACCCTGCTATTTTGCAACTTCTCCCACTTGGAAATCATGGAGGGGTCTGAAATTGTCATCGTAGGTGCATGTCCACTGTGAGAGACATAATCAAAAAAATAAATTCCAGAAATCACAATTTATGATTTTTTAACTATTTATTTGTATGATACAGCTGCAAAGAAGTATTTGAACACCTGTCTATCAGCTAGAATTCTGACCCTCAAGACCTGTTAGTCTGCCTTTAAAATGTCCACCTCCACTCCATTTATTATCCTAAATTAGATGCACCTGTTTGAGGTCATTAGCTGCATAAAGATACCTGTCTACCCCATACAATCAGTAAGAATCCAACTACTAACATGGCCAAGACCAAAGAGCTGTCCAAAGACACTAGAGACAAAATTGTACACCTCCACAAGGCTGGAAAGGGCTACGGGGAAATTTCCAAGCAGCTTGGTGAAAAAAGGTCCACTGTTGGAGCAATCATTAGAAAATGGAAGAAGCTAAACATGACTGTCAATCTCCCTCGGACTGGGGCTCCATGCAAAAATCTCACCTCGTGGGGTCTCAATGATCCTAAGAAAGGTGAGAAATCAGCCCAGGACTACACGGGAGGAGCTGGTCAATGACCTGAAAAGAGCTGGGACCACCGTTTCCAAGGTTACTGTTGGTAATACACTAAGACGTCATGGTTTGAAATCATGCATGGCACGGAAGGTTCCCCTGCTTAAACCAGCACATGTCAAGGCCCGTCTTAAGTTTGCCAATGACCATTTGGATGATCCAGAGGAGTCATGGGAGAAAGTCATGTGGTCAGATGAGACCAAAATAGAAAGTTTTGGTCATAATTCCACTAACCGTGTTTGGAGGAAGAAGAATGATGAGTACCATCCCAAGAACACTATCCCTACTGTGAAGCATGGAGGTGGTAGCATCATGCTTTGGGGGTGTTTTTCTGCACATGGGACAGGGCGACTGCACTGTATTAAGGAGAGGATGACCGGGGCCATGTATTGCGAGATTTTGGGCAACAACCTCTTTCCCTCAGTTAGAGCTTTGAAGATGGGTCGAGGCTGGGTCTTCCAACATGGCAATGACCCGAAGCACACAGCCAGGATAACGAAGGAGTGGCTCTGTAAGAAACATATCAAGGTTCTGGCGTGGCCTAGCCAGTCTCCAGACTTAAACTCAATAGAGAATCTTTGGAGGGAGCTCAAACTCCGTGTTTCTCAGCAACAGCCCAGAAACCTGACTGATCTAGAGAAGATCTGTGTGGAGGAGTGGGCCAAAATCCCTCCTCCAGTGTGTGCAAACCTGGTGAAAAACGACAAGAAACGTTTGACCTCTGTAATTGCAAACAAAGGCTACTGTACCAAATATTAACATTGATTTTCTCAGGTGTTCAAATACTTATTTGCAGCTGTATCATACAAATAAATAGTTAAAAAAAATCATAAATTGTGATTTCTGGATTTTTTTTTTTTATTATGTCTCTCACAGTGGACATGCACCTACGATAACAATTTCAGACCCCTCCATGATTTCCAAGTGGGAGAACGTGCAAAATAGCAGGGTGTTCAAATACTTATTTTCTGCACTGTATATGGGGAAATAAGAAACATAGGATATCATTCCAGACCCTCAGACAGACCAAAAATAAGGGGGGACTGGCCATCCCGGATCTTAAAAAATATTACGATGCAATAATCATGTCGAGAGCAGTGGAGTGGGCCAGAGTAAACACAGAAAAAAGATGGGTTAGGTTGGAGAATACTCTTGCAAAAGCGAAATTAGAAAAAATAATATGGAATCCCCCACAATTTAGAGCACTTGGCACAGAAACACATACAATCACAAAGAATGCACTCAAGGTATGGGACTATACACAAAAAAAAATTGATAAAAATTTCAACTCCCCCCTTATTTTCTTAAAAAATAATGATTACTTCCTTCCGGGGGAAAATAGAGGTTGGGGGAAATTGGATTAAAAATGATAAGGCACAAGTAAGAGATATAACACATCAAGGACACTTATTAGCATATAGGCAAATAGAGCAAAAAGAAAACTTTATGACACTTAATAAATGGAGGTACCAACAGTTAAACCACTGTATTCAAAAACTACCCCAACCCTTAAGAACAGGGGACCAACTCTCAGATATAGAAAAATTATGTTCTCTGGAAAGTAGGAAGGGAACTATATCTAAGATCTATAAGATTTTAATACAGTGGGAAGAGCTAGAGGTACACCCCTTCATTAAAAAATGGGAGAAGGAATTAGGGACACGCTGCGATAGGACCACAATAGATAAAAAATTTAAACTGACCCATACCTCAGCTACCGACAGTAGATCTGCCTAAATGAATTTTAAATGTTTATCAGGCTGGTACATAACACCAGAGAAACTCAGCAAATTTAAGACCTACCAGTCAGCAGATTGTTGGAGGGGCTGTAAATCCCCCGGAACCATGGCTCACCTTTGGTGGGAATGCCCAAAGGTCAAAACTTACTGGGAAAAGATTTTGAGGATAATAGAAGAGATCACAAAGGTAAAAATAAAAAGAGAGCCGTTGACGGTACTCTTCCATGGAGGAGGAGAAGGGATTAAGAAATATAGGAAATCTTTGGTACCGCACTTATTAAATGCTGCCAAAAGGCTGATACCAAGGAAGTGGCAGGAAACAGAATGTCCCACGGTGTGGGAATGGATAGACACCGTAGAGGAAACATACATGATGGAAGACTTCAGGGATAGTATAGATGATAACTGGGATAGCTCAAAATGGGAAAATTGGAGAGCTTTTAAAAGATCATGGAGCTATGTAGAAAACCAGCGGTAAGGGGTATAATCTAGCTTGATAAGGTAAAAGAGCTTTAAATGGTGTGGTGGAGGGGAGGGAGGTGGGAGGTGAGGGGGGGGAGGGGGGAAGGAAAAAGGGGAATAAATATATAATAAATGTATAAAGAGTAATACATTTCATAATTTATAATAAAGTTAAACTAAGAGGAAAAAAATATATATATATTTCCACAAATGATGCAAACCTGAAACAGAGACGAAAATTAAGCACTTTCACCATGAGCTGGTCTCTTGTGCGCAGTAAAAGCTGACTGTGGAAAAAAAAAAATGATACCCAACATGTTACGCTTTAAAATTGCGCCCGCTCGTGGACTGGCGTCAAACATTTAACCTTAAAAATCTCTATAGACAACGTTTTAAAAATTCTATAGGTTGCATCTTTTGAGATACAGAGGAGGTCTAGGGCTAGAATTATTGCTCTCGCTCTAACGATTGTGGCGATACCTCACTTGTGTGGTTTGAACACCGTTTTCACATGCAGGCGCTACTCACGTATGCGTTCGCCTCTGCGCGCGAGCTCATCGGGACAGGGCGCTTTAAAAAAAAAATATTGTTTTCTTATTTATTTAAATGTATTTTAATATTTTTACATTGTTTTTTTTTTTTTTTAATTGGTCACTCGCGGGAGAGCAGCGGGAGGAGGGGTAACTTTTGTTTACCCAGTGCTTTGCATAATATATCTCTTTATAGGAGATTTAATATATATTTTATCTACCCTCTTTTTCTCATCTGCAGGGTAATGTGAGGCACCCTTTTCTTTCAGGGAATTGCTGGGGGATTCTTTGTGGCGCATCTTTCCGTACATCTCCTCCATATGTATATTTTAAAGTAATTCAATTTTCCTCTTTTCGCTACCTGGTAAGACATTGATCATGGTTTTCAGCTTTTGTAATTTGCTACATATGCAACAATCTATAATTATGTCCCTTTTTCTTGACTGACTTGTTTTCTTTGTAAATTAAAGCGATATATACAGTGCGGAAAATAAGATTTTGAACACCCTGCTATTTTGCAAGTTCTCCCACTTGGAAATCATGGAGGGGTCTGAAATTGTCACCGTAGGTGCATGTCCACTGTGAGAGACATAATCAAAAAAAAAATCCAGAAATCACAATGTATGATTTTTGTAACTATTTATTTGTATGATACAGCTGCAAATAAGTATTTGAACACCTGAGAAAATCAATGTTAATATTTGGTACAGTAGCCTTTGTTTGCAATTACAGAGGTCAAACGTTTCTTGTAGTTTTTCACCAGGTTTGCACACACTGGAGGAGGGATTTTGGCCCACTCCTCGACACAGATCTTCTCTAGATCAGTCAGGTTTCTGGGCTGTCGCTGAGAAACACGGAGTTTGAGCTCCTTCCAAAGATTCTCTATTGGGTTTAGGTCTGGAGACTGGCTAGGCCACGCCAGAACCTTGATATGCTTCTTACAGAGCCACTCCTTGGTTATCCTGGCTGTGTGCTTCGGGTCATTGTCATGTTGGAAGACCCAGCCTTGACCCATCTTCAAAGCTCTAACTGAGGGAAGGAGGTTGTTGCCAAAAATCTCGCAATACATGGCCCCGGTAATCCTCTCCTTAATACAGTGCAGTCACCCTGTCCCATGTGCAGGAAAACACCCCCAAAGCATGATGCTACCACCCCCATGCTTCACAGTAGGGATGGTAATCTTGGGATGGTACTCATCATTCTTCTTCCTCCAAACACGGTTAGTGGAATTATGACCAAAAAGTTCTATTTTGGTCTCATCTGACCACATGACTTTCTCCCATGTCTCCTCTGGATCATCCAAATGGTCATTGGCAAACTTAAGACAGGCCTTGACATGTGCTGGTTTAAGCAGGGGAACCTTCCGTGCCATGCATGATTTCAAACCATGACATCTTAGTGTATTACCAACAGTAACCTTGGAAACGGTGGTCCCAGCTCTTTTCAGGTCATTGACCAGCTCCTCCCGTGTAGTCCTGGGCTGATTTCTCACCTTTCTTAGGATCATTGAGACCCCACGAGGTGAGATTTTGCATGGAGCCCCAGTCCGAGGGAGATTGACAGTCATGTTTAGCTTCTTCCATTTTCTAATGATTGCTCCAACAGTGGACCTTTTTCACCAAGCTGCTTGGCAATTTCCTCGTAGCCCTTTCCAGCCTTGTGGAGGTGTACAATTTTGTCTCTAGTGTCTTTGGACAGCTCTTTGGTCTTGGCCATTGTGACAGAACCCACTGTCACTGTATGTCTTGGAAAGGATTGTGGGCGTGCCTCCTACCGACAGACTATGGCCGGGAAAGATACTGGAGACCTGAAGCTGGCATTATTGTGATGTAATGTAATGTCATAGACAAGGCAAAGGGGAGTGTCCCTAACTGTGTGTAAAACTGTATAGTTTGGATTTTAATAAACAGTGAAGCTCTGGTTGTGTAACCCTCAACATGTGTGGATTGTCTCGTGATTGAGGAGTTAAGGGCTGGTTATGGCGAATCGCCAGGCTGCGGGTGCGTTTGGAGGATAGGAGACACAGGTCTGGCGGATGTGCCCACCTGGGGTATCTGAGATCCATCACAGTGGTGGCAGCAGTGGGACGTCTCCTGCAGTCCAGGACATCCAAACCACCACCAGGATTCAAGATCTGGGCCGCTGCCGAGGAGCTATACGGGGACCAGCCAGCATGAGAGCGGAGTTCGGGAGGAGGCTGCAAGGCATGAGGAAGAAACATCGGGGACCAGTGACAGAGCGCACCATGCTCGGCTGGGAGGATGTGTTCCGCCGGCAACTCTGGCATGAGGCGCTAAGCTACGAGCGGCGCCAGCAGGGGAAGATCCTTCCCTCCTCCTCAGAGATGTACTGGACGCAGTACTGTGCGCGAGAGGTGTTCCTGAGGGAACGACCGAGAGATGATTGGAAGACGGAGCTCGGAAGATTGGTCCAGGAGGAGATGAAGCTAGATGCCAGCTACAGAGCCCTCCGGTGGTTCGCGGCTCAACTTTGGCCAAGTACAGCAGATGGCAGCCCAACAGAAGGCGTTGGCTATGGCGGCGTGGGGCTGCTCCATCAAAAAATGTACGGAGACCCAGACTTTGGGAGCGATGAGGAGTGGCGGCTGGAAAACATCTTGGACTTCCGAGATGAGGTGCTGGACCTCCCCGAAGAGGCATGTGACCTGGAGGAATTGGAGTACCTGGTTGAGCAGGAATTTGAGCTTGAAATTGCCTACAAGCGGCTGTTTGATGGTGATCAGCAGCCTGGCATGGCTCCTGTTACCTGGGACTGTCCTGGAGAAATAGCAGACAGTCACAAAGATGAGGAGCAAATTGGGCCAGAGATGACCCTACATTTTCCTGTCCTAACCGCAATGGAAGAAGCGGCAATGATACAGAGGGCACTGCGAGCGCTAGAATGCCGGAACGCACCGGAGGTCCCCCAGGCAGTGAGACAAACTAATAGCATCAAGGTCTCAGAAAGTGGAGTTGAGACAGGAGCTGGAAGGCTGGGAAACGGTGATCAGCAGCAAGTCCAGAGTATCTCATCTGGGGCCCCAGCAGAAGCGCTGGCTACAGAGCAGAGTGCCCCTGGCATCTGTCCAGCATCAGAAAAAGAGTTGGATCCGGTGAGTCTGAGAGATGATCTGCGTGAGCTGTTTCCCCAACAGCCGATATCTCCACCTGGAGTAGAGGAAGCAATTCTCCCTCCCCAGCAATTGGACACTACCCCAATGTTCATCCCCCCAGCAGAAGCGTTGGCTATGGAGCAGAGTGCCACTATAATCTGCCTAGCATCAGAAAAAGAGTTGGATCCGGAGAGTCTGAGAGATGACCTGCGTGAGCTGTTTCCCCAACAGCAGATATCCCCACCGGGAGTAGAGGAAGCAATTCTCCCTCCCCAGCAATTGGACACTACCCCAGTGGTTCTCCCCCCAGCAAAAGCGTTGGCTATGGAGCAGAGTTCTGATGGTCCCTGCCCAGCCCTCAGTATGTTTTTGGAGTATTTGGGAGACAGCCCCTGTCAGAAGTCACCCCAGTGGGTGGTCACAGAACCGGCAGGGGAGAAAACCCTTCCCCCTCTCCAGCAGCTGTACCCAACTTTTTCATATGTCCCCCCGGCAGAAGCGCTGGCTACAGGACAGAGCGCTGATGGTCTCTACCCAGCATCAGAACAAGAGATGAAGAACCCAGGATATAGTCCCTGCAAGATACCTTCTCAGCGGCTGGTAACTACACCAGGAGAAAAGCAAGTACCTTTGCCTCCCCAAATGCATAGCCCTACCAGCCTAAGTTCCCTACCAGCTGAAGCGCTGGAAGCAGGGCAGAGGATTATTCAGCTTCCCCCAATATCTGCAACCCCGCCCCGGATCAGAGGAGTGCAGACAGCTGTTCCCACTCTGCAGCGGCTGTTTTTATTCTCGGGAGACCGTATGTGCGGTTTTGCTCCCCAGCGCCAGAGTCGTACTTTTACTTTTCCTGTTTGCCTGGGGTGGAAGTTTGTGACTAATGCAGGTCCAGACCAGTTGAGGGTCAGGAACCTGGTTAGTCTGTTTTTAAAAGGGGAGAAATGTGACAGAACCCACTGTCACTGTATGTCTTGGAAAGTATTGTGGGCGTGCCTCCTACCGACAGACTATGGCCCGGAAAGATACTGGAGACCTGAAGCTGGCATTATTGTGATGTAATGTAATGTAACAGCCCTACACCCCCCACCCCCCCCCCTCTTGTTGCTGGACACATAGACAATGGAGAGTGGACTGCAGACGTCTCTCCGCAGGGGGTGTGTATTGAGAAGCCAGGCTGCCTGCTTACCATAATCTCATTAGGTATCTCTACACTGTTTCAATGTCCAAATGGATTTTAATAAACAGTTAAGCTCTGGTTGTGTAACCCTCAACATGTGTGGATTGTCTCGTGATTGAGGGGTTAAGGGCTGGTTATGGCGAATCGCCAGGCTGCGGGTGCGTTTGGAGGACAGGAGACACAGGTCTGGCGGATGTGCCCACCTGGGGTATCTGAGATCCGTCACACCGAGTTTGCCTGTAAATAGTTTAGCTGTGTGTTAATCTATTTATAGCAACCTCCCCTGACACACTTCTGCCTCCTGTCTTGGAGAACTTTCCAAAAGTTATCAGGCTGATAACAGATGAAGGAAGCAAAACAAAGCTATGGGACATATTGCTTTAAAGAGAGAGAGAGAGAGAGATAAAAAAAAACACTGCAGATGTAGCACAGCCCCCTTGGGGACTGCTGAGAATTACCTGCTCATCTGCACGGCCATGACCAATTGAACATTCAAACTCACCCGACACTCTGGGTTTAGACATTCTTGTAACACTTTGTAGCAAGAATCAAACAACTCAGTAATATTAGGTTCTGAATATTTTACTTGAAGCAAACAGGAAGGTTATTTCACAGAAGGAGGTAATAAATCTGCTGTGCCGGGATAACAGCGCTGCCTGGCAAACAAATTCCTCCCGATGGTTCAGAAACAAACAATATTATATACTGTACATATATGTACACTATATTCAGATCCGAAGTCCTAGCGGATGTTTCAGTTAACTACTTATTTTGCCTCTTTGAGAAAGATGTAATCTAGCCAGCCTATGCTATTCTAATAGAGGAACAGGTCTACAGAAATTAATATGCATATGCTTTCCTATGAGTAATGGCAAAAGAGTTCCATGTTTCAGATCTGATGTTCTTCGCTAGCTAGTTGGAATTTATTAACTGTAATCCGTTTGGTTGTAAATAAAGCATTAGGTTCCTAGTGGTGAAGATCTAAGGTGTCTGAGCACAGTGTTCAAGGAATGCAGTAAAGTGTTCTTGGGGTAAAGTTGTCTGTGCACAGTGTTCTGTAATAGTGGTATAAATGGATAGAAGGTCGAGCAATTTGCCCTCTCGCCAATGACCAAATAAATTTGAGGTCCTCCAGACAGGAACACGTGTAGCGGCACTCGGGCAGTGGATCCGCTGTCTCGGTCTTCCGAAGTGGAGCTTGCCCCACTTACCCACACCAATGGGCAGGTGATCCAAGTGATGTTAGCGACAGGATGTCCAACAGCGGATAGCAGAGCTGGGCCCCTTAGGCCCCGGGGTGGAAGTAAGGCTCTGTGTGTTAGGCCGCGACCTTTCTCTCCCTGTTACACAGAGAGATCTGTCTGGCATCAGGCCCAGGAGGAAGAGAGTTCTGCTTGGCCCACTCGCTCCTTTTATGGTCACTCCCAGCAACATTCATGTCACCATAAAGATCCATGAGATGTATAGAATTAGGGTACATGAGTGCATAGCAATAGTCTGAAGGAGAACTATACATCCCATAATTCACTTTATTGGACACACAAATATGAGGTCACTGATTACATGGATGACCAAAGAAACAAGCGATGTCTAGAGACTATGAAAGGTATGGTGTTTTCTGCTGACAGTCCCAAATTAGAGTGCTGTGAAATGCCCCATAATGCACTGCGAGATCACAGTGCATTGGCGTCCTATGATTGGACAAAGCATGCACCTGACCTGCATGCTTTGTCCAATCACAGCCCGTTCTGCTGAGAGAGCCATGATTGGCCAAAGACAGGGTGCTTTTGGCCAATCATGGCTCAGGGGGCTTAGTCCACGCCCCACACTATGTACTGCTTTACATTTCTAAAGGAAAATGTTTAATTTAAAACTGCTTGCGGCTGTAATGTATTGCCGGGTCCCAGCAATATAAATAAAAATCATTGAAAAAAACAGCCCTTCAGGTCTGGTATGAATATTAAGGGGAACCCCACGCCCAAATAAAAAAAAAGGCCTGGGGGTCCCACCTAAAATCCATACCAGGTCCTTCAGGTCTGGTATGGATTTGGATTTGGGGAACCCGCGCCAAAATAAAAAAAATGGATTGGGGGTCCCCCCAAAATCCATACCAGGCCCTTCAGGTCTGGTATGGATTTTAAGGGGAACCACGTGCCAACAAAAAATAGCATGGTGGTCACCCCAAAATCCCTTATCTGAGCACGCAACCTGGTAGGCCGCAGGAAAAGGGGGGACGAGAGAGCACCCCCTCCAGAACCGTACTAGGCCACATGCCCTCAACATGGGAGGGTGCTTTGGGAGGAGCTTATGGAAATCTTGAAGCCCCCTTTAATAAGGGGGCCCCCAGATCCCGGGCCCCCCATGTGAATGGTTATTGGATACATTGTACCCCTACGCATTCACAAAAAAGTGTCAAAAAAGTAAAAATTACAGGAAACCATTTTGGACAATATCTTTTTTAAAAAAAAAAACTGGGCTAGGCCCCCTCACTCCCTCATAGGGGGAGTCCCTCTGCCCCATTGGGGTCCCGTTGGGCCCCAGTTGGGCTCCCAAGAGGAGCAGGTAGGGCGGGGTGAGTGGGAGGCCCCCCTTCACACCCGCCATTGCCACCAGGGGCATGGAGAAGGATGGCGATTGCCTCCGGGGGGAGGGTCTGCCTACTGCCAACTCCTGCAGTCCGGCTCCTCTCTCTCGAGTTCACGCACAAAAAATACACTTAAAAAAAAACTGCAATGTAAATCTATCTTCAATCACAGTCCCAAAAAAATAACTAAAATGGAAAACTCTGCTTCGATGGGAGGTGTGCTGCCGACTGCAGCCTTTTTGTGATGACAACTCCTATATATCCTGGTGAAGTAACCAGGTGACTGCGCCCCCTTCCGAGGTCACTTGACGTCAGAGGAGGGCAGGGTCACCCGTTGAGGCTGCAGTCACAGGGACACTTTAATTGAAGATGGATGGACATTGTGGGACACTTTAAAAAAAAATCAAAATTAACCACTTCCCGGCTGGCCTATAGCAAAAAGACGGGCGGGTGGTTCAGTTATCCTGACTGGATGTCATATGGGGGTAGGCATTGCGGCGATCGGTGGTGCGGTGTGTCAGTCTGACACACCGCTACACTGATCTCAGTAAAGAGCCTCCGAAGAGGCTCTTTACCACATGATCAGCCATGTCCAATCATGGCTGATCACGATGTAAACAGGAAGAGCCATTGATCGGCTTTTCCTCACTCGCGTATGACAGACACGAGTAGAGGAGAGCCGATCGGCTGCTCTCCCGACAGGTGGGAGTCTGTGCTGTTTATCAGCACATCCCCCCTCAGATGCCCTCCCAGAACCACCAGGGATGACCACTGTAACAGGAGTCACTTTTGTACATGAGGTGGCTAGTGAATCATACTTCATGTATTACATGAGATGGGACATTATTGATACTTTATATGGCAGGATACTGAGATATTAAGGTGTTCCTACTTGACATCTGTTACACAGGAGAGAGACATTACAAGCTTATTCAATGCTTAGCTCCGGCTATTGAAATGTTAAGTGAGGTTGGCTCTTCAATGTGTGGACACATTCTGTGGAAAGGTGTTAATTGCATCGGCTCCTGAGAGACCTTTTCATTGTGTAATAAAACTGTTTCAAAGCCCTGTGTTTATACTTAAAAGACTGTGTATTGTACTTCAAGTTAGCAGTCTCCATTCAGATGTATTGAATTAGCATGTCAATTATGTTTAGGAATGTATTGACTCCCAGGTGTAAGAACCTTCCCTTTAGAGACAGCCGTCTGTCTAAAGATATGGTTTGAAGGGAAATCATTGTGTGACAGTATTTTGTTTTGATGTCATTATCTACAGGAATGTCATTCTCTCGCAGGCAGTAGTTAAGTCATGCTAAATACATCGGTGCCGAAATGTCTGCACAGTTACTACCCATAGTATGTGATGAGGGGGGTGGAGATTGCATTGACCTGTGATTAACTGTAACATGCTGTACTAAGATATATAAACACGCTAAGATACCAATAAAGTGCTCATACATTTGGAAACAAGTACAGAGCAGAGTCTCGTCTTGATTATGGGAAATGGAATAGATCCTGTATGCAAGATTGTCGCAGCGTGTCGGATAAGCTTGTCGTGGTTGGATGGAAGGTTGTAAACGGTGGTGACCTTTACATTGGTGGCCCAGCAGTGGGATGATTCCATCTTCAGAAGGACGGCTACAAGGGCACAGGACAATGGAGGCGGTGTATGCACGGATGAAGCGCTCTTCCCTCAAGGACTTACTGGAGAGCCGGGGCAGACCGGCCAGCAACCGTAAGAAGATGAACATTATTGCAGAAATTGTCCAAATGAATGGAGCTGAGAGGCCCAGCGTAACGGAAAGGCCCAGCGTAACAGACAGGACACCTGAAGAAGCAAGTTTTAATCGGGCTGTTGAACTAAGACTGGCACATTATGGTCCTAACCCTCCACCGGAGATCATAGACCGAGTTATAGCAGCTGTGGATGCACATTTGCTACTGCAAAGAGGTTCTGCAGCAGCAGAAGTCACAGCAGCACCAACTGAAAGGAGACAAATACATTTTGCTGCTGTTAAGAATTTCATTGAAGCTGAAGGGGAGATTGATGGGTACCTTGCTGATTTTGAACGGCAATGTGCCCTACACCGGGTACCCACCGAGGAATGGGTTACCATTTTGTCTGGGAAATTGTCCGGCCGGGCCAGTGAAGCGTTCAGGGCCATCCCAGACAAGGATATTATGAACTATGGACTGGTAAAAAAAGCCCTTTTCGTCAGGTATGCCGTCACACCAGAGGCATACCGGAGGCGTTTCCGAGAAACGAGCAAGCAAGCTGGAGACTTGTATACCGAGTGGGCATGCCACCTACACCGCACTGCATCCCACTGGATCAATGGATGTCAAGCAGAATCCGGGGAAGAGGTGCTGCAGGTGTTCCTGCATGGAGCTACTGTCTCTGATGGTAAGGGAGAATCTCCAGGCGGCCCAGGGGAGACAGAAGAGATGGTATGATCGGGGGGCCCGACAGCGTCTTCCGGGTTGGGCAGAAGGTCTTCGTGCTCAAGCCGTTGAAGACCGACAAGATGCAGGCATCCTGGCAAGGCCAATATAAAGTAGTAGCCCAGGTATGTGATACCACCTATGTCATTGCCAGCTGTGCAGATGAAAGAATCCAGCGGACCTTTCATGTGAACATGCTAAAGGAGTATCAGGAGCGGCAGGAGGATGTCGTTGCCGTATGTGCCCCTGCTGCGGATGACTCAGAAAATTTACCCCTCCCGGATTTACTAGAGGGAGACCACCAGACTGATCTCATTAGCCTTGTACAGCTAGGGGACCGGTTAAGTCCTACAGAAGGAACAGGCTAAGCGGCTTCTGTGGGAGAAACAGGCAACTTTCTCCCAAAAACCGGGCTATACGACTCTGGCTGTGCATAAGGTCGAGACCCCTGGACAAGCACCCTTTCGACAGGCCCCCTACCATATCCCTGAAGCAGTCCGAGAAGGGATGCGGAAGGAGATACAGGAGATGCTTCAGTTAGGAGTCATTGAGCCCTCGGACAGCCCTTGGGCCTCGCCTGTAGTCCTAGTGCCTAAGAAAGACGAAACTACCTGGTTCTGTGTGGACTACAGGCGACTCAATGAGAAGACCACCACTGATGCCTACCCGATGCCCCGGGTAGACGAACTGCTAGATCGTATAGCCAGGGGACGTTATTTGACTTCAATCGACCTGTGTAAAGGTTATTGGCAGATTCCCCTGGCCGAGGATGCTATCCCCAAGTCAGCATTTGTTACCCCATTCGGCTTGTACCAGTCTAAGGTCATGCCATTCGGGATGAAAAACGCCCCGGCGACCTTCAAACATATGGTGAATAGGCTCCTCGACGGCTTCCAAGATTTTGCTTGTGCATACCTGGATGACATTGCGATCTACAGTGACTCTTGGGAGGAGCACCTGGTTCACGTAGGGGTGGTGCTGGACAAGATTCAGACTGCCGGCCTGACCTTAAAACCAGACAAGTGCCATCTAGGTATGGCAGAGGTGTAGTACCTGGGACACCGAGTAGGGTGTGGGAACCAGAGACCAGAGCCAGCCAAGGTAAAGGCAGTAGCTAACTGGCCCACACCCCGCACTAAGACCCAGGTATTGGCCTTCTTGGGGACTGCAGGGTACTACCGACGTTTTGTCCCCGACTATAGTGCCATCACCAAACCCCTGACGGACCTGATGAAAAAGAATTTACCTAGGCAGGTCCTGTGGTCTCCAGCTTGTGAAGCTGCGTTTCTAGCCCTCAAGCAAGCAATGGTAAATGCCCCTGTCTTGGCTGCTCCAGCCCCTAACAGACGTTTCCTTGTTCACACAGATGCTTCCATGTTTGGACTGGGGGTGGTGCTGAGCCAAATCGGAGAGGATGGAGGAGAACACCCTGTCGCATACCTGAGCAGAAAACTACTCCCACGGGAAGTCAGCTATGCAGCAGTGGAGAAGGAGTGTTTAGCCTTGGTTTGGGCCCTTAAGAAGTTGAACCTATACCTGTACGGACAGGAATTTTCATTAGTCACTGACCACAACTCATTGGTGTGGCTCAATCGGGTCACAGGAGACAATGGCAGGTTGCTGCGGTGGAGCTTAGCCCTGCAACCGTACAACTTTACCATCAGCTACGGACCAGGTAAGCAAAATGGCAATGCTGATGGGTTATCCCGGCAAACAGACGTCATTCCGGCCTCCTAGTTCCGGACATTCCCAAGTTGACCCGAAAAGGATCAAGCCGGGTCTGCGGGAGTGTTCCACAAGGAGAGAGCCATGTAACAGGAGTCACTTTTGTACATGAGGTGGCTATTATGAACTATGGACTGGTAAAAGAAGCACTTTTGGTCAGGTATGCCGTCACACCAGAGGCATACCGGAGGTGTTTCCGAGAAACGAGCAAGCAAGCTGGAGACTCGTATACCGAGTGGGCATGCCGCCTACACCGCACTGCATCCCACTGGATCGATGGATGTCAAGCAGAATACGGGGAAGAGGTGCTGCAGGTTTTCCTGCTGGAGCACTTCTTTGACAAACTGTCCCT
Organism: Rana kukunoris; assembly: GCA_029574335.1. Lineage (NCBI taxonomy): Eukaryota > Metazoa > Chordata > Amphibia > Anura > Ranidae > Rana > Rana kukunoris. The sequence continues at coordinate 23,207 of JAJQKJ010002686.1, read as the reverse complement.
GGAAGTCAGAGAGTGGGTCCGGGACTGAAAACCTTTCTCCTTGCCGGAAGCAGCTCGCCTGGCGGACGAATACACAGACGCCCACAAACTGGATAACTCTGTGGTCAAGACAACAGCTCGGGTGGATTATCGATCTGCGGCATCCCCTCCGGCTATTGCCTACAAACCCTAGTCGTACCGTCCTACAGCACCACCTCCAGCGGCCACTTATCCTCATCAGCCCAGGTTTAACTCCCAGGGCTATTCACAACCCATCAAGTGTTTTGGGTGTAAACAACCAGGGCACAAAAAGTCAGACTGTCTCTTGAATCCGGCCAGGCAGTAACAGTCATGGAGACAGCCAGAAAGGGGAAACCCCCACACACCCATGCCGGCGGCCCACTGCGTTGAGGAAGAAGAACATTGGGGCATTCTGCACGAGGCTGATCCAGTACAAGCAGATAACCGGGACAACAGGCAGCAACACAGGCAGACTGTCTGGGTCAATGGAAAGGTAGCCAATGGGCTACGTGATACTGGGGCCACCATGACCCTGCTACAGAAGAACCTCATTCCAGAGAGCCAGCATGCCGGAGACACAGTAGCTGTAAGAGTGGCGGGAGGCACTGTCTTCCATCTGCCCGTTGCCCGTGTTCACCTGGATTGGGGGGTTGGTTCAGGACACGTTAATGTGGGGGTGATGAAAGATTTGCCAGCGGATGTACTACTGGGGAATGATTGGGCCCCCTTGTTTCTGCTTATGCCCCGATGGGCCCTGATGAAGCCAACCCAGTGACTACCCGCGCCCAGGCCCGTGATGCTGGAACCGGCCCGCTTGCTGCTGAGACCCAGGTAAGACTAACTTCCCCGACATGTACTATAGATCAGGCGCCCCTAGGCTGGGATACCCCAAAGGCATTCTGGAGAGAAACCCGGGAGGACCTGACCTTACAGAAGTATAGGGCTAAGGCAGATACCCGGGAAAGGGGAATAGATGGGGAGCTTTATGAATGGGTGGGGGACAGACTGTATAGGATCCCCAAGCCAGCCCTGAGAAGTAAGGCCCCTTCACAGAAAAGACAGCTGGTGGTACCTAAAAAATACCAGCTGGAGATTCTGCGCATCGGGCATGATGTACCACTAGCAGGACATCTAGGGTCCCGTCGCCCAGCCCATAGGATTACACAGAATTTCTTTTGGCCCAATATTAACCAGGATGTGCGACAATACTGCCAAACGTGTGACACATGCCAACGGGTAGGCAAGAGGGGTGACCACCCTAAGGCTAGACTTATGTCTATGCCTATTATTGGGGAGCCCTTTTACCGCATAGCCGTTGACATTGTGGGTCCCTTGGCCAGACCTAGTCCATCCGGGAAGAAGTATATTCTCACCATGGTGGACTATGCCACCCGTTACCCAGAGGCAGTCGCTATGTCCAACATTGAAGCAGAGACAGTAGCTGATGCCCTGGTTAAGATATTCACTAGACTGGGGTTCCCTCAGGAGATCCTCTCTGACCAGGGAACCCAGTTTACCGCAGTGCTCACCCAGCTGTTGTGGAAGGTGTGCAATATTAAACCCCTGCTTAGCTCACCTTACCACCCACAGACGAATGGTCTCTGTGAGCGCTTTAATGGGACCCTCAAGCAAATGCTGAGGACCTTTTCAGATGCTTGCAGAGACTGGCAGAGATTTCTGCCTCACCTGCTATTTGCGTACAGAGAGGCATGGGCGTCCGCTGAAATTTTTTCAGAGGGGGACGCTTCGCCAGTGGCGATACACAGTCGCATTTTACCCTTTCTTCGACCGCTAGCGGGGGTTAAAAGCCCCCCCCACCCACATTAAAATGTAAAAACACCCCACTGTATCTTTCAATATCTCTTTGTCTCTACTGTGTACCCCCTCTCCACAACTGCACCTTTGGACCCCTTTACATTACACAGCACCTCACAGCTCTGGACCCCTTTACATTACACAGCACCTCACAGCTCTGGACCCCTTTACATTACACAGCACCCCACAGCTCTGGACCCCTTTACATTACACAGAACCCTGCATCTCTGGACCCCTTTACATTACACAGCACCCTGCATCACTGGCCCCCTTTACATTACACAGCACCCTGCATCACTGGACCCCTTTACATTCATTACACAGCACCCTGCATCACTGGACCCCTTTATATTACACAGCACCCCTTTCTCTTGACTGAAACACTACACTATATTGACAGTATATTTATTTCAGGTCTAAAAGAGGAACCTTTTGGAATAAGGGACACATGGATTTAATTCCAGAAGAGGGACAGGCACTCTAAATAAGGGACAACTAGAGGGGAGGGGAGCGCTGCAGTCACCGCTTAAATCGGCCCCAGGGCCAATTCGGCCCTGCTCCTAGCTCTCCCTGGCGATTCCAGGGGGGCAAACGACCCCCCTTGCCCTATGGAGCGGACACCCATGCAGAGAGGTACCCCAGGAATCCACTGGTTTCTCCCCGTTCGAGTTACTCTATGGGAGAAGGGTCCGCGGACCCCTCGATCTCATTAGAGGACACTGGGAGGGAGAGACAGAACGGGAGGGGACCCCCATAGTGCCTTATGTTCTGAAACTCAGGGACCGCATGGAGCAACTGTCTCTGATGGTAAGGGAGAATCTCCAGGCGTCCCAGGGGAGACAGAAGAGATGGTATGATCGGGGGGCCCGACAGCGTCTTCCGGGTTGGGCAGAAGGTCTTAGTGCTCAAGCCGGTGAAGACCGACAAGATGCAGGCATCCTGGCAAGGCCCATATAAAGTAGTAGCCCAGGTATGTGATACCGCCTATGTCATTGCCAGCTGTGCAGATGAAAGAATCCAGCAGACCTTTCATGTGAACATGCTGAAGGAGTATCAGGAACGGCAGGAGGATGTCGCTGCCGTATGTGCCCCTGCTGCGGACGACTCAGAAAATTTACCCCTCCCGGATTTACTAGAGGGAGACCCCCAGACTGATCTCATTAGCCTTGTACAGCTAGGGGACCGGTTAAGTCCCACAAAGAAGGAACAGGCTAAGCGGCTTCTGTGGGAGAAACAGGCAACTTTCTCCCAAAAACCGGGCTATATGACTCTGGCTGTGCAAAAGGGCGAGACCCATGGACAAGCACCCCTTCGACAGGCCCCCTACCGTATCCCTGAAGCAGTCCGAGAAGGGATGCGGAAGGAGATACAGGAGATGCTTCAGTTAGGAGTCATTGAGCCCTCGGACAGCCCTTGGGCCTCGCCTGTAGTCCTAGTGCCTAAGAAAGATGGAACTACCCAGTTCTGTGTGGACGTTATTTGACTACAATCGACCTGTGTAAAGGTTAATGGCAGATTCCCCTGGCCGAGGATGCTATCCCCAAGTCAGCATTTGTTACCCCATTCGGCCTGTACCAGTCTAAGGTCATGCCATTCGGGATGAAAAACGCCCCGGCGACCTTCCAACGTATGGTGGATAGGCTCCTCGACTGCTTCCAAGATTTTGCTTGTGCATACCTGGATGACATTGCGATCTACAGTGAATCTTGGGAGGAGCACCTGGTTCACGTAGGGGTGGTGCTGGACAAGATTTAAGTGCCGTCAAGTGCCATCTAGGTATGGCAGAGGTGCAGTACCTGGGACACCGAGTAGGGTGTGGGAACCAGAGACCAGAGCCAGCCAAGGTAGAGGCAGTAGCTAACTGGCCCACACCCCGCACTAAGACCCAGGTATTGGCCTTCTTGGAGACTGCATGGTACTACCGACATTTTGTCCCCGACTATAGTGCCATCGCCAAACCCTTGACGGACCTGACGAAAAAGAATTTACCTAGGCAGGTCCTGTGGTCTCCAGCTTGTGAAGCCGTGTTTCTAGCCCTCAAGCAAGCAATGGTAAATGCCCTTGTCTTGGCTGCTCCAGCCCCTAACAGACGTTTCCTTGTTTACACAGATGCTTCCATGTTTGGACTGGGGGCGGTGCTGAGCCAAATTTGAGAGGATGGAGAAGAACACCCTGTCGCATACCTGAGCAGAAAACTACTCCCACGGGAAGTCAGCTATGCAGCAGTGGAGAAGGAGTGTTTAGCCTTGGTTTGGGCCCTTAAGAAGTTGAACCCTTACCTGTATGGACAGGAATTTTCATTAGTCACCGACCACAACCCATTGGTGTGGCTCAATCGGGTCTCAGGAGACAATGGCAGGTTGCTGCGGTTGAGCTTAGCCCTGCAACCTTACAACTTCACCATCAGCTACCGACCCGGTAAGCAAAATGGCAATGCTAATGGGTTATCCCGGCAAACAAAACAAAGACTGTGCATTGTACTTCAAGTTAGCAGTCTCCATTCAGATGTATTGAATTAGCATGTCAATTATGTTTAGGAATGTATTGACGCCCAGGTGTAAGAACCTTCCCTTTAAAGACAGCCGTCTGTCTAAAGATATGGTTTGAAGGGAAATCATTGTGTGACAGTATTTTGTTTTGATGTCATTATCTACAGGAATGTCATTCTCTCTGAGGCAGTAGTTAAGTCATGCTAAATACATCGGTGCCGAAATGTCTGCACAGTTACTACCCATAGTGTGTGATGAGGGGGGTGGAGATTGCATTGTCCTGTGATTAACTGTAACATGCCACCAGGGAAATGCTAATCTGTGCCCAGGCAGTTGCCAATCAGTGCCCACCCACAATGCCTACCAGTGCCAGTGCCACAGGGATGCCTATCAGTGCTGCATATCAGTGCCCATCAGTGCCATGTATCAATGCCCAGCAGTGCCACCTATCAGTGCCTATTAGGGCCGCCTATCAGTGCCACCCATAAGTACCCATCATTGCAGCCTTTCAGTGCCCATCAGTGCCGCATATCAGTGCCCATCGTCAGTGCCACCTCATCGGTGCTGTCTTATCAGTGCCGCCTTATCAGTGCCCATCAGTTAAGGAGAAAACATACTTGTTTACAAAATTGTATAACAGAAACAAAAGAAAAGTGTAAAAGAGAAAAAAAAAGGGGGGAAGGGTTGCACAGCCAAGCAACTGGCCATGCAAATTGAAATATTATTAATGTGCAAAGAAAAAAAACCCAGGTGTAAAAAAATAAGGGAGGATTACATAGCCAAGCAATTGGCCATGCAAATTAAATATTAATATTACTGTGCAAAGAAAAAAGAGAGGATTGCATAGCCACACAATTGACCATGCAAATTGAATATTATTACTGTGCAAAAAAAAAGGGAGGATTGCATAGCCACAAAATTGGCCATGCAAATTAAAATATTATTACTGTGCAAAAAAAAAAGAAGAGGGTGGGGGGGGGGGGGGGAATCTCAGTCCTAGAAGAATTTTTTTTTTTGGGGGGGATATGGGTATATAAATATAGGTGTGGCACTGTTTAGCTACAGTTTTTTTTTACATTATGGTTGTTTATTTTTGTTTTTCATTACTTTTGGGTACTCAAGATTGGTAAAAGTTATGAATACTGTATGTATAGAAGTATTTAATTGTATGGAGGTATATATTGGTATGTATACAAGGTATGGCTTGGCTAGGATTAAGGCAGGTAGGGTACCTATTAAGTTTTGCACACAGGTTGCACCCCCCCCCCTTTTTTTTTGATTTAAGCAAGAATATATAATGGGGAATAATGTTCATGGACTTAGTCCTAATGGGGGAGAGGAATACGTTGGAGGGAGAGTAGAAGGGGGGTCAAGGTGGAACAGGAATGATTTATATATCCTGGGGAAGTAGGGGTTTCATTGTGTAACCCCTTTTGTCCCTAAGGAGTTCTTTGGCTGCTTGTACTCCTACCTACCCCCCTCCCTTTTTTTTTTTTAGGGAGTGGAAGAAGCTGCAGTACTTTAATTGGACAGGCTGGACACTTTACAAATTGCAAGCGACTAGGAAAAATGCCAGTCGCAGGCAATGTCTCATTTTTTTTCTTTTTACATTTTGAGTTACTAAGATATAATAAGGGTATTAGAAATGGAAGATTTAGAATGGAGACAAACTTGTTGCCACGAGAAGCAGCGCTACCACCCTACTTGATACAGATAACCTTAAAGAAAGATAGGAAGCTGAGAGAGTATTGCTCCTGGAGGTTATTAAAGTTAGGAAAACATGAGTGAACAATGTGTTTTTATATGCTGGAATGTAAGAGGAATGGGGTCAACCACTAAGAGAAGTCAGATATTTACAATCATTGGACAGACCAAGGCAAAAATAGTATGTCTGCAGAAAATGCATATGACAAAGGATAATTTAAAATATTTAAAGAAACCATGGGTTAATCATATATACCACTCATATCATACATCATACTCAATGGGAGTGTCCATGTTGATACACCGCTCAATGCCATGGGAGTGTATTAAGTATAAATGTGACTCTGAGGGTAGATATGTATTTATTTATGGAGTTTTATATTCATTGCCATTTGTGTTGATGGAAATTTATAATCCACCTCATGGGGGTATACAGGTTTTGAAGGAGGCAGTGCTGTTCCTAGCTCAATATCCTGATGCCTATGTGATGTGCATGGGGGATTACAATATGTTATTGGATCCAACCTTAGACAGACATGGAGGGGCGACCCCTAAACGGGTCAGTAGAGAAAATATACTAAAAAGGCTTTTGAATGAATGAATCAATGAAAACTTATATAGCGCGGCACATGCGAACTGAATCGCCTCTGGGCGCTTGTTGTTCCTGTCTCCTTTGATATCAAAAGAGAAAAGTCTTGACCTTTTTTCTAAATGCTAGGTGGTTCTCCTCCAACCGAATGCTGGTTGGTAAAGCGTTCCATAGTCTGGGACCCTGGATCGCAAATCTTCTTTCTCCTTTGGACTTGAAGTTGGCTTTCGAAACCTGGAGCAGGTTCTGATTCGTGGATCGCAAAACGCGATTTGGATTATGCGCTTTTATTAATTTGCATAAGTAAAGGGGGGCACTCTCATGGACACATCTATGCGTAAGACAGAGAGCTTTAAAAGCAATTCTGTCTTTAACTGGCAGCCAATGAAGGGCTCTCAGTGAAGGTGAGATGGATTCCCAGGGTTTTTTCCCAGTCACAAGTCTGGCGGCCGTATTCTGAACGACTTGCAGACGAGCGATTTGGTACTTGGGGAGGCCGAGGTAAAGGGCATTTGCATAATCCAGCCTGGAGTTTACAATAGCTCCCACCACGACCGCTAGGTCTTCTTTAGGGATGAACGGAGTGAGTCTGCGTAGTAGGCGCAGTAGATGGTGAGATCCGCTGACCACTGACCCTATTTGTGCGTCCATTGTCATAAAGGAGTCAAAAATGACCCCTAGGCTTTTGACTTTGGCGCTAGGGGTGATGAGTTTGCCCAAAATAGGCGGGGGGGGTCCACGCTGTTGAAAGTTGATTCCTACGCTTGGCGTGAAACAGAAGAAGTTCTGTTTTCGCTACATTGAGTTTAAGATAACTCTTTGTCATCCAATCCTCTATCAAAGAGAGACATGTCTCTAGATTGAGGTGGTGATCCTGTCTGTTGCAGATGCGGAAATACAGTTGCGTGTCATCTGCATAAGAGTGATAAAGCAGTTTTTGGCTGCTAATAATCTCAAAAAGAGGACGAAGGTAGATGTTAAATAGCACTGGTGACAGAGGCGATCCTTGAGGGACTCCGCATGTTACTGTGCGTTTTTCAGACGTAAACGGTCCTAGCTTCACTGTTTGCGATCGGTTTTCCAAAAAAGAGGAGAACCAAGATAAATCGCCTTCTGCGACCCTGGCTACTTCAGTAAGCCGAGTCAGTAACAGATTGTGGTCTACAGTGTCAAAAGCTGCACTTAGGTCCAACAGATCCAGGAGACAAGATTCTCCTTCGTCTGCGGCGTCCTCTGCCTTGAGAACATCGTCCCATACTTTCAGCAATGCTGTTTCCGTCCCATGTCCAGGACGGAAGCCTGATTGCAATGGATCAAGTAGCTTGTGGGTATCTAGATGCTGTTGCAGCTGTTGTACCACTACTTTTTCCATTATCTTAGAGAATACGTTGAGGCTTGTTATGGGATGGCGGTGGAGTGGGTCCTTGGGGTCCAGGGAGGGTTTCTTCAGGATGGGTTGGATTATACCCTCTTTCAACTGTGAGGGCACTATGCCCTCCAAGAAAGACTGGTTGATAAGCTGCGTAATGGGAGGAGCCAGGATGTCGGCGCATTCCTTCAGCAGTTTTGTGGGGATAATGTCATTTGGCGCTGCGCCATTGCGCAGAGTACAAATGACATTTTTAGTGGACTCAACGGAGATGGATTCTAGGGTGAACTTACCTGATATCGAAGAATTACTATGGGTGCTGTGTGAGAGGCTACAGGGGGGGCTGAGGGGAGAATAGTTTTGCTGAATGCTTTCACGGATTGCCTCGATTTTATCAACGAAATAATACGATAGCTCATTGCAAAATTCTTGTGTGTCAGAACTGGGGGCTTCAATACATCCTGGTTTCATGGTCTGGGTGACCATCTTGAAGAGTTCGCGGGGGCGGTTAAGGGCCCCGTTGATAGCCTCCGAGAAATAATTCTTCTTGGCTTGGAAAATTCCTTTGTGGTATTTTCTTGTTGTCGCCTTGTAGATGGATAGGTTTAGCTCTGAAGAACATCTTTTCCAGGCAGATTCTGCCCTTCTGCGTTCTTGCTTCAGTAGCGACAGCTGGTTGTTAAACCAGCTGCGGTTGTTGTTTCCGAATGCGTTGGTTTTCCGAATGCGGTGTTGTTTCGTTCTCGTTTCGGCGCTACCAAATCGGCTGACTGTAGCATGGCCGAGTTTATGGCTTCCAATGTTTCAACGGCCGTTTGATGCGGCTGAGTTGTTTCTATTTTTTTCCTTAAAGTCGTTCTGAAGAGTTCCGAGTGGAGCTTCTTCTGACATCTAGTCCAGTGTGTTGTCACTGGATTTGATGTTTTTGTTGTGGGGGGGGATTGTGGAAATGAATTTAATTGCATGGTGGTCTGTCCATGGCAACTTTTCATTTTCCAAAATTTTTATTTCCAGATCTTGTCTGAAAATAAGATCAAGTGTGTGGCCTGAAGCATGTGTGGGCCCACATACTAGTTGCTGTAACCCTAAATCTTCCAGGTGGTCAATACAGGCATCCGCAACGATGTCTTGTGAGGAGTTGGCCCAGAGATTGAAATCCCCTAACAGCAACAGGTGTTTGCTGTTGAGGGTATAAGTGGAGAAGAAATCCGTCCATGGTGATAGCAGCTGCGATTTTGGGCCCGGTGGCCTATAGCAGAGCAGAATGTGGACGGTCTCCTTTGAATTTGCTTGCAGTTGCAGAGTAAGGGTTTCCATGAATGGAAGAGGGTTTTGAAGGGCTGGTTTTGTGATTGCAAGATGAGTCTTGTGGATCACCGCCAGGCCTCCCCCTCTTTGCCCTATTCTGTTTTCCGTGATAATACGGTAGTTTTCTGGCACCAGTTCTCCTAGAATGGTGTTACAGTCGGCTGCGAGCCAGCTCTCTGTAATAAAGAGGCAGTCTAAATCGTGTTGTAGAATGAAGTCATGGATTTCAAGTCTATGTTTTACTGCCGATCTTGTGTTGATCAAAGCACATAAAATGTGCTTGGGCTGGGGTAAACTGCTAAAATTTTTGATGGTCGATCGTCGATCGATCCTCAAAAGTTGCTCCATTCTTAGGGTCTTTTTGGTGATGGCTGGCAGTATTGCGGCGCAACTCCTCAGATCCCAAATGGTTTCTGCAGAGTACCGCAGATTAGCCATGGTAGCCAATCACCGGGGCAAAGTAGTTATTTTTTGGTGACGATGGGGGGAGGATTCAGTGAATCCTCCCAGCTTGATCCAGAGGAAGGCAAAAAAAAACCTAGCCGTGCTGTGCCAATTTGCTTTGGTAGGGGAAAAAATTCCTTCCTGATCCCTGAATGGCGATCGGGCGAAGCCCCTGGATCAAGTATTATTAAATTATGAAACAGGGGGGTGAGAGCTGTCACTGCTGCTGGGGTGTACCAAGATGGCCGCCGACCGGGAGCAGGACCAGGGACCCAGGCTGATGTATAGTCAGCTGGATGGACTGGGGTGGGGGGGGGGACTGGTTGTTGCGGGGTGGATGAGTCCTGCAGGGGGCTGGGGGCGAACTCCTGGGAGGTTTCTGGTGGCTTGGAGGGGATTCTGTGTGTGAAATTGCGGCGCGGTGTTAGGCCGCAGGTGAAGCCGCGGACTTTCCTGGATCGCGGCCCCGCGTATGAGAGAGGCCTGGCGCGGAGGTCCCGAAAAACGACCTGGAATGGCGAAAATTGCCGTGGAGAGGTGGCAGGTAGGTGCCTCTGAATGGTGATGGCTGTATAGGGGGCGTATGGAACAGAGTGAAGGAGCGGGGGAGCGGCTGGTTGTTGTGGGGGGCCGGAGCTGGAGGAAGCGGATCGCGGGGGAGTTGTTTCTCCGCTGGGGGAGATTAGGCTGCCGCCGTGGCTGTCCTAACAAGGACGGCCACCTACGGGTCCTGGGGAGATGTAGATCGCCCTGAGTAGCAGGGGCTTACCTGGAGAGTGAGAAGCGGCCAGGGGAGGCGGATGAGAAGGCCTGCTGAGGCGGGGGGGGTGGAAAACCCTGCCTGTCTGGAGCCCAGGAGCCACACGTCCTACTGGTAGGTACGTGCGCCGATTACTACTGGGACAGTTCTTGCCCTGGGGGAGGGTCACTCTTACAGACCCAACAGGAAGAGCTCCTGGAACAATGATCCTGTAGTGCAAGGGTAGATCCTGTAGTGGTTGAGGTAGGTTGGAATGACCTGTGGAGAATTAGGAATCCACAGACCAGGGAGTGTCAGCCCCAGGAGGAAGCTGTTTGTCGCGTATAGATATGATTTGTGGGAATGATAAAGTTCAACCATTGGTACAATCTGTTGGCTACCTACCCCGGGGGGTATCCGATCACTCCCACTATTGTTCGGATTAAATATTGGTCCTAGGGGTAACAGGCCAACATGGAAAATGCATCCATACTGGCTAGCACAAATTGGGCTTGATGACCGTATACCAGAACAACTAGATATCTTTATTGAGGCACATGGGACCTATGCAATGGATGGTAGTGTATGGGATGCATTTAAGGCATACCTGCGGGGGGTCTTGAAGTCAACTATATCACACGTTAAATGTGTTAGTAGGCAAGGAGAGGAGGAACTGGCTAAACAGTGTACAAAAGCGGAGGATGATTTTATATCCAACCCCTCGAGTGAAAATCAGGCAAGGTGGGAAAACCTGAGTAGGCTACTGTATATAAAGGTCAGATAGAAATAAAAGCCAAACGGAAACAATTCTTTTTACGGCAGAATTTTTTTGAACAGGGGAACCAAGCTAGTAGACTATTGGCATTTATAGCTAAACAACAGACATCTTCAGCTATTTCCAAGATACAAAATGAACAGGGGATATTAGTTTGTACAATAGAAGAAATACTGAAATGCTTCCATGAATATTATGTTAAAATGTATGCCACCTCATTAACGTGTGCAGAGGAGGATATAGCGGGGTACCTGGAGGAAGTAGAGTTCCCAAAATTAACAAGAGAAAATGTGAAATTAATGGACGAGGAGATTACAGAGGCAGAAGTAAGGGAAGCTATCGGCTCGTTGGCAACGGGTAAATCCCCAGGCCCGGATGGTTTACCCCTGGAGGTGTATATTTGATAGCTCCAATACTAACTAGGGTATATAGAGAGGCTTTTGTTAGAGGAGAACTCCCACATTCCATGTATGAAGCAACAGTAGTTTTATTATTAAAAACGGATAAGGACCCAAGTGAATGTACCTCATATAGGCCAATATCTTTGTTGAACTGCGACTATAAAATTTTGGCCAAGATATTGGCCAAAAGATTAAATACTGTAATAACATCTATAGTGCATGCTGACCAGACAGGTTTTATAATTGGCAAATCAACATCGATAAACATTCGTAGAACACAATTGGTAGTACAGTTGTCATTTGATCTCTGCCTATGTTACCAAGTATTAGTGGAAGTCTCTTCATACCTCCTTAGTTGCTCTTTTGCCAGTGACCTCTGCTTTTGCTGCCGGGAATAGTTTGAAGCCTTTCATGCCCGCCAATTACTGCATATCTCTATGAACTGTGTGATTCAGACCAAACATAACTGCTAGTCCCTCTACAAGCTTAAGAACTGCATATTCGTATGAACTGTGTTAATCACACCAAGCATCACAACAACTCAGTCTTTTCTCAGTCTCAGTCTCAGTCTCACTCTTGTCCTTACTGTCATTGAACTGTGTTACCCGGACCTAAGTACTTCCCTAAGTCAACAATCCCAGTACTGCATGGTCCCATCATTTCCCAACCTCATATTCTTTAGTTCTAGTCCTTTCTTCTGTGGCGCCTATGAAGGAATAAGCGCCATTTACTTCTCTGAGGCTGTGATGACAGAACCCTAACTCTCTACATTGATTGAGAGTGAAACCTGGTGTCAGGGACCTACCTGTGGGTTCCTGTGAGCCCCTGGTGCTCGCGCTCGTGCACCGATCGAGCGCGTCTGCTCTAGAGTGACTTCCTGGTTATCTGTGCACCTGACCTTGCTGGCCGTATACCTTCTGATTGTCTTGTCTCTAACCCGGCTTGTCTCACCAGCATCAGCTATCCAGTTCCTGTGAGCCTCCCAGAGACGCTGTCTCCTGCACCGTCTGTCTGCAAGATCCTCAACCCGGCCGGTCTGCTGTCGTCACCAGGCACTCTTACCTCGCCGCACTCCCGGGCTTGCTGTTCCCACTCCAGCAGCCCCCGAACCCGGGCTGTAAGAGGGGCTCCTTCCTGCACACTAGGCTCTATCTACAAGGTACGTAACAGTACGTAACAGTACGTAACAGTATTAGACAGCCATGTCAGAGCCTGCGGGAATAGCCCCTGCCATAGAGGAAATCTGTAAACACCTGGCGTCTCTCACAGAAGCAGTAAAGAACCTACAGGAAGGCTACGTGAGGCTAGAAGGACAAGTACACCGCTGCTACTTCCACAGCCAGGTCCGCATCTGCCGCCCCTACTCCATCGGTGGTAATGCTCCCCCCCATGAACCAAGAGTCCCAGTGCCAGAGCGATTCGCGGGCAACCGCGCTAAATTCCGGGCCTTCCGTAACGCCTGCGAGCTCTACTTTGCCTTACGACCCTGGACCTTTTCCCTAGAAGCCACCAAAGTGGGATTTGTAATCTCCCTATTACAAGGTGAACCCCAGACCTGGGCCCATCGGCTGCTTGAAGAGAATGGTGACCAGACACGGACCCTGTCTGCCTTCCTTGAGACCATGGCTCAGCTGTATGACAACCCTCAACGAGCCGCCACCGCAGAGTCTGCCCTACTCGCGCTCCAGCAAGGCTGGAGAGCGGCTGAGGACTATGTCACGGACTTTAGGTGCTGGAGCGCAGACACCCATTGGAACGATGCAGCCCTGCGGCATCAGTTCCTCTTGGGCCTTTCCGAAAGCCTGAAAGATGAACTCGCTCGAGTGGGGGTACCTGAGACTCTCGAGGATCTAATTACCAAGGCCATCCAGATTGACCGCAGGCTTCGTGAACGCCGGGCCGAGCGTTCTTCTCAGCCAAACCGCCCTGCCTGGATGACTGCAAGAGTACCAATGCCGGCTTCTCATTACCTGCCTCCCACCTGCTCTAGTCCCTCCAGCACCAACCTGGATCCACCTGAGCCCATGCAACTCAGCCTCATGCGACCAACATTACCACCCGAAGAGCGGGCACGCCGTCGACAACTTAACCTTTGCATGTACTGCGGGGGAACTGGCCACTACGTGTGCAACTGTCCTGTTAAGACACGTAAGTGCCTTCTCTCAGCTCCTGTCAACTTCTCAGCCTTGTCGGCCAATGCAACCCACCTTGCTTTACCTTTCTAGTTACAGTGCCAGGGAAGGACTATTCCGGTCAATGCTATCCTTGACTCCGGCGCATGTAGCTGCTTCATCGATGCCGCCTTTGTCAACTTGCACAGCATCCCCTTACAAAGAAAGACCCATGGACTCTCTGTTTTTCCTGGCCGACGGCTCCCGCATCAGTTCAGGACAGGTAACCCAAGAGACTCTTCCTCTACCCGCTTTAATCGCCCCTCAACACAAGGAACTGTTGATCTTAGACGTTATTTCCTCCCGTTTGTTCCTGGTGATCCTAGGCCTGCCCTGGCTCCAGGCCCACAACCCTCTGATTAACTGGGTTGTGGGCCATCAGCCAGTCAGTCAGTGTCAGTGGGAGAGTAGGACGCTCCATGCTTCGGCAAGAGTCTGCTCTCGCCAGGGACCAGACAGACAGTCAGAGATCAGGCAGACTGCTAGGCAGGTTCTCTCTATCCCTCCAGAGACCAGAGACTCACCATCTGGCTTCCATCTGGCCTCCCCCCGGCTACGCCAGATCCCCCCTGGCTCCCCTTCTTCACCCCCTCTCCAGGGGAACCAGCAGGTAAGCCATCCACTGTAGGTGCAGGCGGCCGTCCTTATCAGGACAAGCTGCTGCTACCTGCTCAATTCCTCGGCTCTTCCCCTCTCCATAACTCCCCTCCTGTACCCCCACGCCATCTCCCCTACTCTAGTTAACCATCCGCCACCCATCCGAAACCATTTTACGCCTTTTCGGGCGTTTCCCATTGCTCCGCGCCGGCCTGGAAGCATTTTCGGCAGCCGCAACTAGGAAAGGCCACGGCTTCACCCGTGGCCTAGCGGCGCGCCGCTTCTCACCCCTGGCAACTGTCACCAAACACCTGATACGGCCCAGAAACCCCCCCAGACCCCTGGAAAGTATCTTCCACCCCCTGTCCACCGATCCTGGCCCCCACAGCAGCACCGATCCACTTAAACTGGGTGCTCACCAGTCTGGATCCTGCTGCTGGATCAGTGGCCATCTTACTACACCCAGCCCTAATCTCCCCTTTCTCAACACCATTACAACTTGATCCAGGGTTCACCCGATCGCCTTTCAAGGGGTCAGGAAGGAATTTTTTCCCCTACCGCAGCATATTGTCGTAGCACGGTCAGGGTTTTTTTGCCTTCCTCTGGACCAAGTCAGGATAGAGGATTCAGTTAATCCTTGAAAATCCCCCCCCCTCGGTGTTGGCGACTATGGTTAATCTGCAATACTCGGCAGAGACCATCTGGGGTCTGAGGCGATTTGCCGCAATACTACCAGCCATCACCAAAAAAGCCCTTCGAACTGAGCAACTTCTGAGAATCGATCGTCGATCGACTATCAAAAATCTCAGCCGTTTGCCCCAGCCTAAGCACATATCGTGTGCTTTGATCAACACAAGATCGGCAGTAAAACACCGACTAGAAATCCATGATTTCCTCCTACAATACGATGTAGACTGCCTCTTTATTACAGAGAGCTGGCTCACAGCCGACTGTAACACCATTCTAGGAGAAATGGTGCCAGAAAATTATCGTATTATAACGCTGTGATCCATAAGACTCATCTTGCGATCACAAAACCAGTACTTCAAAACCCTCTTCCATTCATGGAAACCCTTACTCTACAACTGCAAGTAAACTCCCAGGAGACCGTCCGGATTCTACTCTGCTATAGGCCACCCGGCCCAAAATCGCAGCTTCTCCCTTCATGGACGGACTTTATCTCCACCTATACCCTGAACAGCAAACGCCTTCTGCTGCTCGGGGATTTCAACCTCTGGGCCAACTCCTCACAAGACCCCGTTGCTGACGCCTGTATTGACCACATGGAAGGATTAGGGCTACAACAATTAGTATATGGGCCCACACATGCTTCAGGTCACACACTCGATCTCATTTTCAGACTAGATCTGGAAATAGAAATCTTGGGAAATGAACCATTACCATGGACAGATCACCATGCAATCAAATTCATTATCCCCAATTCCCCCCCCCCCCAACAAAAACATCAAATCCATTGACAACTCACTGGACTAGATGTCAGAAGAAGCTCCACTCGGAATTCTTCAAAGCCACATTAAGGAAAAAAATAGAAACAATTCAGCCACATCAAACGGCTGAAGAAACACTTGAGGCCATAAACACAGCCCTATCACAGGCAGCTGACTTAACAGCGCCAAAACGTAAAACCCACATCCGAAAAAAAAACTCCAGCTGGTTCAACAACCAACTGGCATTATTGAAGCAAGAACGCAGGGCTGAAGCCGCCTGGAAAAGAAACTCATCTGATGAGAATCTTTCCATCTACAAGGCAATAACAAGGACATATCATAAAGAAATCTTCAAAGCCAAGAAAGACTATTTTTCTGAGGCTATCAATAGCGCCCTGAATCGCCCCCGCGAACTCTTCAAGCTGGTCACTGAGACCATGAATCCAGGATGTCTTGAAGCCCCCAATTCCGACACACAAGAATTTTGCAATGAATTGTCGGATTACTTCATCAATAAAATTGAGGGTATCCGGCAAAGCATTCAGCAAAACAATTCCCCCTTAGCCCCCCCCCCCGTAATTATTTACACAACACCTGTAGTAATTCACCACAACCAGGTAAATTCAAGCTGGAACTCATCTCTACCCAAGCCACTAAAAATATCATCGGCACTCTGCGCAACAGCACTGCGCCGAACGATATTATCCCTACTAAGCTGCTGAAGGAATGCGCCGACATCCTGGCACCTCCTATCACGCAGCTTATTAACCAATCTTTCGTGGAGGGCATAGTACCCTCCCAGTTGAAGGAGGGCGTAATTAGACCCATCCTGAAGAAACCCACCCTGGATCCCAAGGATCCACTCCACCGCCGCCCCATAACAGGCTTAAGCGCTCTCTCTAAGGTCATGGAGAAAGTAGTGGTACAACAGCTGCAACAGCATCTAGATACCCACAACCTACTTGATCCATTTCAATCAGGATTCCGCCCAGGACACGGGACAGAAACAGCATTGCTCAAGATATGGGACGACGCTCTCGAGGCCGCAGACGAAGGAGAATCTAGTCTTCTGGTTTTGTTGGACCTAAGCGCAGCTTTCGACACTGTAGACCACAAGCTTCTATTGACTCGGCTAGCTGAAGTAGCCAAAGTCGCAGAAGGCGATCTATCTTGGTTCTCCTCTTTTTTGGAAAACCGGTTGCAAATAGTGAAGCTAGGACCTTTCACTTCTGAAAAATGCACGGTGTCATGCGGAGTCCCTCAAGGATCCCCCCTGTAGCCGGTGTTGTTCAACATTTATCTTCGTCCTCTTTTTGAAATTATTAGCAGTCAAAAACTGCTTTATCACTCATACGCAGACGATACGCAACTGTATTTCCGCATTTGCAATAAAAAGGATCACCACCTCAATCTAGAGACATGCCTCTCTTTGATAGAGGACTGGATGACAAAGAGTTATCTTAAACTCAACGGAGCGAAAACAGAACTTCTCCTGTTTCACGCCAAGCGTAAGAATCTACCTGCAACAACTTGGAGTCCCCCACCCATTCTAGGGAAAATCATTACCCCCTGTGCCAAAGTCAAAAGTCTCGGGGTCATTTTCGACTCCTACATGACAATGGACGCACAAATAGGGTCAGTTGTCAGCGGATCTCACCATCTGCTGCGCCTACTACGTAGACTCATCCCTTTTATTCCCAAAGAAGACATTGCGGTCGTGGTGGGAGCAATTGTGAACTCCAGATTGGACTATGCAAATGCCCTTTACCTCCGACTCCCTAAGTACCAAATCGCTCGTCTACAAGTCGTTCAAAATACGGCCGCCAGACTTGTAACTGGGAAAAAACCCTGGGAATCAATCTCACCTTCACTGAGATCCCTTCACTGGCTGCCAGTACTATGCCCTCCACGAAAGATTGGTTAATAAGCTGCGTGATAGGAGGTGCCAGGATGTCGGCGCATTCCTTCAGCAGCTTAGTAGGGATAATATCGTTCGGCGCAGTGCTGTTGCGCAGAGTGCCGATGATATTTTTAGTGGCTTGGGTAGAGATGAGTTCCAGCTTGAATTTACCTGGTTGTGGTGAATTACTACAGGTGTTGTGTAAATAATTACGGGGGGGGCTATCGGGGGAATTGTTTTGCTGACACTAACTGCGCTCAGGTGGTATGTAACAGCACACGTGCGGTGACACCAAATGCGCTCAGGTGGTATGTAACAGCACACGTGCAGTGACACCAAATGCGCTAAGGTGGTATGTAACAGCACATGTGCAGTGACACCAAATGCGCTCAGGTGGTATGTAACAGCACACGTGCAGTGACACCAAATGCGCTCAGGTGGTATGTAACAGCACACGTGCCGTGACACCAAATGCGCTCAGGTGGTATGTAACAGCACACGTGCAGTGACACCAAATGCGCTCAGGTGATATGTAACAGCACACGTGCGGTGACACCAAATGCGCTAAGGTGGTATGTAACAGCACGCGTGTGGTGACTCCAAATGCACTAAGGTGGTATTGAACAGCACACGTACAGTGGCACTAACTGCGCTCAGGTGGTATTGAACAGCACACGTACAGTGACACTAACTGCGCTCAGGTGGTATGTAACAGCACACGTACAGTGACACTAACTGCGCTCAGGTGGTATGTAACAACGCACGTGCGTTGACACTAACTGCGCTCAGGTGGTATGTAACAGCACACGTGCAGTGACACTAACTGCGCTCAGGTGGTATGTAACAGCACACGTGCGGTTACACCAAATGCGCTCAGGTGGTATGTAACAGCACACGTGCGGTGACACCAAATGCGCTCAGGTGGTATGTAACAGCACACGTGCGGTGACACCACATGTGCTCAGGTGGTATGTAACAGCACACGTGCGGTGACACTAAATGCGCTAAGGTGGTATTGAACAGCACACGTACAGTGACACTAACTGCGCTCAGGTGGTATGTAACAGCACACGTGCGGTGACACTAACTGCGCTCAGGTGGTATGTAACAGCACAGGTGCGGTGACCCCAAATGCGCTCAGGTGGTATGTAACAGCACACGTACAGTGACACTAACTGCGCTCAAGTGGTATGTAACAGCACACGTGCGGTGACACTCACTGCGCTCAGGTGGTATGTAACAGCACACGTGCGGTTACACCAAATGCGCTCAGGTGGTATGTAACAGCACACGTGCGGTGACACCAAATGCGCTCAGGTGGTATGTAACAGCACACGTGCGGTGACACCACATGTGCTCAGGTGGTATGTAACAGCACACGTGCGGTGACACTAAATGCGCTAAGGTGGTATTGAACAGCACACGTACAGTGACACTAACTGCGCTCAGGTGGTATGTAACAGCACACGTGCGGTGACACTAACTACGCTCAGGTGGTATGTAACAGCACAGGTGCGGTGACCCCAAATGCGCTCAGGTGGTATGTAACAGCACACGTACAGTGACACTAACTGCGCTCAAGTGGTATGTAACAGCACACGTGCGGTGACACTCACTGCGCTCAGGTGGTATGTAACAGCACACGTGCGGTGACACCAAATGCGCTCAGGTGGTGTCAGGGGAATGTCTACACAGACACCCAATACTAGAGGACAGGTCAGTGGGCTGCACTAAAGTCAATAGGCATCAGGATAGTGACAAAATATACGTTTAATAAAGGTTAAGCACGCGTGAAACAATCGTGTAAAACCCCCAAGACAAGCAAGCATAACACAGCAAACCCCAAACCAATAATCAACAAATATATACAAGGTGGGAGCATAAATACCAGGTCAAGCAGGGATGTGAGGAACAAGGGGAAGCAGAGTCCAGGACAGGGCAGGGATCAAATCAGGAGAGTCCAGCACAAGGCAGAGATCAAATCAGGGACAGGTTGGCTCCAGCTAGCAGATCAGGCAGGTAACAGGCTGACAAGGAAAAATACTGAAGCCCCGGATTGTAGTGCAGGGCGGGCTTATATACACCTGTAGCAGTTCATCCCAATTAGAGAGGAGTCCATTCCATGGGAGACACCCGCTGGCGGACACCAGAACTGCACCCCTGTTGCTGGGAGAAACAGTGCCACCAGCAGGTGACCAATGCCATGACATGGATCATGACAGGTGGTATGTAACAGCACACGTGCGGTGACACCAAATGCGATCAGGTGGTATGTAACAGCACACGTGCGGTGACACCACATGCGCTCAGGTGGTATGTAACAGCACACAGGGGGTGACACCAAATGCGCTAAGGTGGTATTGAACAGCACACGCACAGTCAGAGCAACTGCGTTTCTGTGCAATTCAATAGCCCACTTGCATTAACAGCAACTGCCTTTCCGTGCAAATAAATAGCACACTTGCAGTAACAGGTAATGCGTCTATGTGCAATTAACTAGCACACGTTGACTAACACGTTAGAGCACTGCATCAAGCACAATCTCCTGACTGACAGATACTAATAGCAGATCTAGCTAAGCTATACAGTTTATAAATATATTGATAACTCCTAGGGATGTGAATATATTCTCTACAAACTGTAAATTTAACTATACTGACTAGTAGCCTCCCTGATCTATCTATCTATCTATCTATCTATCTAAAAAGACACGGTGGCCCAGATTCAGAGAGCCATTACGCCTGTCTAACTGGTGTTAGACTGGAGTAATTTCAAATTACGCTCGTTTTCTAGCTAGTCGAAAACCTCAAACCATGAATAGACGGCTGCGGGCTTCAATTCGACTGGATTACGTGTTCATACGCCTTCGGATCTACGCTGCAATAAAATTGCGGCCACTGGGTGGACTTCCCGTTGTTTTCCGCGCGGGGTATGCAAATGAGCTTTTGCCGGCGATCCCCGAAATTACGATCTTCAATCGCAATCTCTTACGGCACCTTTAGTCATCTTTTTTTTTGCGTAACACTATACCAGCTTTTTGCTGCTCTAATATTAGACAGCCCATGTTAAGTATGGCCGTTCGTTGCGTCGAATTTCTACATTTTCCGACGTCTTTTATTATTTTTTACGTAAGTCGTCCGGGAATAGGAATGTTCGTAAATGATACTACTCAAACAACGAATGACGTAACGGCGTGATTTCGCGCAATGCACAGCGGGAAATTTCTGAACGGAGCATGTGCAGTTCGATCGCTGCGGGGACGCGCTTAATTTAAATGCTTCACGCCCCCTAATCGTGTATTTCGATTACGCGGCGAGAAATAGACTACGCCGCCGTAGCGTACGGGCAAAAATCTACCAGGATTCGGTGTAGAGCCTGGTAAAATACGGCAGCGTACAGTATTTTGATTACGCAGCGCAATATTAAGTGTATGTGAATCTGGCCCGGTGTCTCTATCTATCTATCTCTCTCTAACTCACTGTCTGACTTCTCTCTCTGAAAGCAAGCCGTAACACACTACACGAGGCCGCCTGGGAGGCGGCCTTTTACAGTGTGGGGCGTGTGCTAAAGCCCTGAGCCCTAATTGGCCAAAGCACCCAGGCTTTGGCCAATTAGGTCTCTTCGTTTTTGGGCACTGTGATTGGCCAAGCTTGCGGGGTCATGGTGCATGCTTGGCCAATCATCAGCGCGCAACACCGCAGTGAATTATGGGTCATTTGAATTTGGCGCGAACGACCCGATTTGTTCATTTTCGACGAACGATCGAACGTGCAATGTTCGATGCGAACATGCGTTTGCATCGAACGCGAAGCTCATCCCTATTCCTCAGTATAGAGGTGGGATTATTCAGCCTGCGATGTGTGCGGCTGAGTCTTCTTGTATTAACTGAATGAGAAATGTGAGACTGTTGTATTTAGATCATTTGTGTTGGAAGGGTTGCCTGTGTGTAGTTCAAACAGGGAAGGCATGTTTCATTGTGTAAAGGTGGCCTTCCTTGCCATGAGGCTCGGGGATGGGCGGGTCAGTATTGTTGGATCCCTGTGTGCTTCTTGAATTTTGTAATATGTTCAATGATCTATGTGAGGAATAGAAATGGATAAATACACATGTCCTCGTGAGTGTGTGCTTTAGTGGGGGTATGGGCAACCAGCATGGCTGTCCCATCACTGAGTCAAAGTTGGTAACCCTCTCTAAACAATAGCATACAGGCTTTTTATTTTGGAAGGTTTTAAATGTGACCTCACTGTGTATATTTTTTTAATGGCTTGTTACATGAGCTTTGAGAAAAGTGTTTTTGTTTTATGTTGTGTTTCATACAACCAACATTTTTTGAATGTGCTGTTTTTTTTTTTTTTGTACCACGTCAGCTTTAACTGAGAAACTGGAGAGCAGCTCATAGGTCTATGCTTCCTTTGTCTCCATAATAGTTTTGCATCTACTGCGTCTCTCTCTTTTTTTTTTTTTTAATATTATTATATTTATATAATTTTTTGTACCATATAATTTATAGTATAAAGCAATGAGTAGATTTTTATACTATCCAGTCCTTTTCTCAATTATTTTGAAATCGTTGGTTGAGAAAAAGTGATTGAGTTCTTGTTCCACCCTTTTCGCCCCCTCCTTATCTCTTATCAGATTTTCGTTTAGCCGCCAATTAGGTGTCTGGTTTTGATGTGGAAGGATTTTAATTGTCATGGTTATTGGGGCGTGATCCGAGAGGGTCGTTATTTCGATTTTGGCCTCCACCACTTTATCCAGGAGTCTATGGTCTGCTAGAATATAATCTATTCTAGAGTAGGTCCCGTGTACAGGGGAGAAAAAGGTGTAGTCCTGGAGCCTTGGATGTAACATCCTCCATACATCTACCAACTGGCTATCGTGTAATTTCCGTTTAAGTTTTTGTAACCACATACAATTCTTCCCCTGTACACGAGACGTACTATCTACTCCCGGATTTATACCAAAATTATCCCTAGCAAACCCTATTGCTACCCCTCTGGCCCGTTTTGAGATGGAGTCCCCGTAATACCATACTGGATAGTAAGAGGATCCTAGTTTTATATTTGAGTCTAAGGACAGATGTGTCTCTTGCAGGGAGACTACGTCGGCTCTGTGTTGTCTAATTTCTTCCATCACCCTATGTCTTTTAGTCGCGGCATTTAACCCTTTGACATTATAAGACAGAAATTTGATTACTGTCATCTCTTTCTTGTTCTACAGCAGTAAAATCCCATCCACCTCCTGCCGGGAGTCCCCTTCCCTCCCCCACCCCCTCTCCCTCTCTCCTGCCCCCCCCCTGGGCCTGCAACTCATAAGGGCCTCTGAACCATGGATCCCTCATTTCGCCCCTTCCCACGGTTCTTTTGATTTAAGGTGGGTCTAGCCCCGCCACACCCCCATCCCCCCGTGAGGGACCGGGGGACGGGGGACGGATCCGATCGGGACCAGAGGAAGATAC